>RXON01003636.1:0-96663 GCA_009667805.1 Leptobrachium leishanense
CACGCGGCCAGCTGGAGAGGAGCAGTCCCAGCCCCTCGTATACCAGCAAACCAGTCCAGCGCTGCCTCTGGGGATCAGTAGAGATATCAGGGCATTTGCATGAGAACCAATACCAAGTACTCGTTCAAATGCTGGTATCAGCACCGATGCTAGTATCTGTGCAGAAAGAAAAAAAAGGTGGTACACACCAACTTCTCAATATCAATTTTAATATAAGACATAGAATAATTTATCAATTGTAATTACCATAATTGGAATCCCAAATAATCTGTAATTTCTCTCATATATCAGAATGATGCAAGAGCTGTGCTACGCCATGGCGGAGACCCCCAAAAAGAATCTATCACAAGACTGTGTTGGTCTTTCAGAGAAGTCTGGCCTTCCTTGTTAAGCCAGATTTATTAAAATTCACAGAATTTATAGCCAATCAGTGTACAGATACATTACAACAAAGTTTAGCCACTCCGTTAACTTATTACCATATATGGTTCACAAGAAATCTTTTTCCCATCTTCCCGCTTCTGCTCACATTTTCCTGCACTGAACTTGACAGGAAATCGGCCACAACTCAGTGTCAATTCTGCATAGACAGTTGCTCCAACAAAATGGAGGGGGGAATTTCACAGCCCATTTCATACGAACAGGCTTTAAGACAAAATATATATTATATTTTACAGGAAATTAAAATCTAACACAGACAGGTCACAAATTGAAACCACCCAATGGGAGGGATGGTTACCTAAGTAAATCTGAGTAACACAGTCTGGCTAATGTAGGATACTGGGTGGCAGTTAGTATGAATGGCTGGCATATTGCTATCAAAAAGCATTGAATAATTCATAATCTTCAGAGGATCACCTTATTTGGGTATAGAAACTGCTAAATCAGCGATACAGGTTATAAATCTATGCTGTAACGCTGATTTAGCAGTTTCTATGATTTCTATACCCAATTAAGGTGATCCGATAAATTATTCAATACTTTTTGATAGCGATATGCCAGCCATTCATACTAACTGCCACCCAGTAGTCTACATTAGCCAGACTGTATTACTAAGATTTACTTGATGTTACAGACCAACAGGATTGCCTTAGTGAGGTAACCATCCCTTCCATTGGGTGCTTTCAATTTGTGACCTATGTCTTTTTTGTCCACCTATTAAAATTGATATAGGGTAGTTGGTGTCTACCACCTTTTTTTCTTCTTTAATATTGCCGGGTTATGCCCATCGTAGACATTGGTTTTTGATTCTATTCCCCAGTGCTTTTTCTTTACCGTCGAGGACGTAATAGGGGTCAGCAAACTTGTCATGGGGGATGTAGTTCTAAAACATCTGTAGAGCCGACTGCGCCACATGAATAATGACTCCCTGATAGACATGTGCATTCGTTTTAGTACTAAAACGATTGTCAGAATTTTGGGATAATTTAGTTTAAGTGACTCGAGATCCGAAACTGCTCAGTACAAAAAAACTAAACTAAAATAAAATGCACTACATTTTAGTTTCAGTCCTTTTTGTGATATTACATTGAATGAAGGAGACCAGCAATGAAGAGCGCAACATCGCAAAGCTACAGAAAAGGTTTGTATGCGTAATCCTTCCCGACCCCCTACCCAAACGTCAGACAGTGATAGAGCTCCAGAATACTCACTCGCAGGACAGCCAGCCAGCACAGGAGAGGAAACCTTTACTTATGATAAAAGCAGCTGGAGAAGGAAAACATTCAAATAAATCACACTGAAAGCTAATGACGGAGGGGAGCTGGATAGTAAAAACCCCTTTATAACAAGCAGTGCAGGAGAAAAGAGGGACTTTATAAAACGTGTGTTATCTCCCCTCCCGCTCTGCATAATAGGGGCTTATATAGGGTCTGATACATTTTATATTATCCAGGAGCACTATGCCCCTTTTCTCATCTATAATACACGTTTTATATAAAGTCCCTCTCCTCTCCCAGTGCTGCTTGTTATAAAGGGCTTTTTTACGTCTGATACATTTAGTATCCAGCTCTCCCAGTTACTGTCATTATGAGCCGTCAGTGTGATTTGAAGGTTTTCCCTGGATTTAAAGGGCTTTATTTTATTATAAAAATAAATTTGCACCAGTCATCTCTTACGTTAATATTGTCCCTCTCTCCTGCTTTTATATTCCCGTCTCCCCCACAGAGATACAAAGTTTAAGTAAAAGTTCCCTCTCCTGTGCTGGATAAGCATTGCATTCCGAAGTTCTGCACCCTCCACATGCCAATGCAGTAGGATGTTCTATACAGAGAGGGGCATTAATTAATGCAGGAGGATGTTCTATATTATACAGAGAGGAGCCTTTTTTTTTTTTAGCCCTTTAAATCCAGTGGCTGTGAGCACTGAGATCGGCAGCTTGTTATATTATCTCAGAACAATGAATCAGTCAGTTACTGTAACAGCTGAGCCTAACAGTTTAAAACTTCTTTGCTCAGAGTTTCAGTAAAACAAGGAAATATCGTTCTGACCTCTATATAAAAATATTATTTACTAGTTTAACAGAAACTGAGCACTGTGATGAGCAGCAGTTACTGTAACAGCTTGCCTGACACATTGTGCTGAGAGCGAGAGATACTGTAACAAGCAGCAATCCCAGTCCAAAGGAGCCACTACAATAGTAATTGTATCCACTGGTTTTCGGATGAACGAAATTAGTTTTCATACTAAAGAACTGAAAACGAATTTCTTTAGCAACTAAATAAAATTGTATTTTAGGACTAATCCATTAGTTCAAAACTAAATTTTGTGCTGTGCACATGTTTACTCCCTGATGTTTGGGAACCTACAATCTTGCTGACCCACATTTGTTTCAGATGAAGGTTGTGTATTCAGATCTTTGTCCTCTTTCAGGCTGGAAGGTTTCACACAAGTGCACAGGTAGTGATTCCCTCCTCCCAGCATCCGTTGTAGCGCTGTGACTGGGAGGGACACATTGTAACGTGCATGTTAGTAGTGCACGTTACGCCGGATGTACTGAAATCCATCAAACCGCTGCGAGAGACGTTGGACTGGCCTATAAAGCACGATTCTCCATAGGAGGCTTGCACTTTGTAGGGCTGAACGCACCCATGTGCTCTCTGCGAGGTGGTCATACGAGCATCCGAGCGTGAAGAACCCATGCATTTCATAGAGCTGTAAGACTCCCAGTAACGCAGTGTGTGGATGTGAGTAAACCCATTACATGCAGAACCTCAGTGCTCCCCTGCACCATGTATAATTCATATGCTGCAGGATGGACATCAAGGCTGATCATGTGAGATTCCTTTGTGTCCTACCTGTAACATATGGAATATACAGCCATTTGGTTTGAATCTGCCAACTCAGCCCATGGGGGGGGGGGGGCTCTGCAAGGAAGTCATTACCCATTACATACCTTAAAAGGTGAAGAGGGGGGGGGGGGTGCAAGGAGCCCGAGTTGAGGAACAAACCCTGGGAAAGTGGTCAGAATAACCAGCAGGTCACGACTAAATGTGCAGAGAGTTACAGGGGCTTTTGAAGCTTCGTTTTATGAAACGTGGACACAAACACCTCTTTAATAAAAAGGGAGGTGTATATGTCAGCTTTCTATACAAACCTGCTACCACTGAGGCTTTGAATTGTGACAGGAATGTTATTAAGTGTGTCCTCCCAAATAGCAACACGTGACAGAATAAACCTCCAGCACAAACACCAGATTCATGCAACAAGTTTGTTTCCTTCCATTAGCATTTTATGAGGAAAGAAAAGCTGAGGTTTAGGAGTCGTCATACAGCACAAGATTAACATCTTCATTACCGAGTGACGTCCCGAGAACCCCCCCCCCCCCACCTGTCAGAAACCACTGGTTCTGCCAAATAATCCGCATACTGTAATAGTAACACTGAGCTGTTTGGCCACTAGATGGCGCCATCTGACACCTGAAAACCCAATATTGCAGTTTCAGTTCTTTGGACATTATACCCACAGGGCTAGCATTGAGCTTTAGGGCTGCAGAGCAAGATATGGGGGCACCAGATGGGGCATTTCAAGCCATGAGAGCTCAGTAGCGAAGGGGTTAAAAGCACCCAATACTAAAAAGGAGCATTAAAGTGTTAACCCTCATTGCTGAAAATGCACAGAACCTGCTGGAGCGAGATCAGGTTACAGAGTGTGTCAAATACAGCTTTAAACAAGTGTCTAATGCTGGGAAACACATGTCACAACCACAAGGTGACATCTTCATGACAGGAGAACTAGAGCAGCGATTAAGAACCTCGATACCCCAGAAGCTTCTGAACTATATGTCCCATCATGCTCAAACCAGCTTTTAGATGTGACCAAGCATCATGGGAAATGTAGTGCAGATAGAACTAAATCAGAGGATGGGTTAACCCCTCACCCTACAGGACCCATTACCTTCATACAGATCCCTGACAGAGCGAGAAGCACAGACATTACTGCGTGTAGAAACATTTTATTGCTTTGCCACAATATATAATCAAGGGGAGGAAAATCCTCTGTATCCAGGATGAGCTCATGGCCTGAGCAGCAGCTCCTTAACATGTCACCTTCCCAGCACCGTGTCCACATCAGTCCATTCTGGAGCAAGTCCAGCCAGTCATTGAGAAGTCAGGGTAAAGGTGGTGCAGGACAATCCTCAGCAATGGGGTGAGTCTGCAGGGAGCTCAGGGTCACACGTTCAGGCGGGTGGGTTGGATTCCTCATGTTCTGCCACATCCACAGGCTACATGAGCTGAAGGGAACTGACCTTATCATTCCAGCCCAAATGCCCATAGTTGTCCACCTCCTCTCCAGCCAGAGCCACCATTTTATTACCTTGATACTGTGCATGTTCATACAAGATCCAGGCTCCACCAATCACTTTGTGTGAGGAGATCTGGTCATTAAGTCCATGGGATCCCAGATTCTCCTGGTTTTTGGTCAGGATCACTTCCCGGCCTCCATAGTTGATGTGCTCATACACACGGATTTCTGGGCCGTCCAAGCCGCCTCTCACCACTTTGACAGAGCTGATCTTCTCCTCAAACCCAGGGAGGGAGTTGTAGTCGCCTGGTTTGTACAGCTTGAAGTCCCCCTTGTAGTTAATGTGCTCAAACACCACCCAGGGCTCTCCTCCAGTGACTCTCATGGACTTGGTGCGGTCATTGAAACCTATCTGTGTGAAGTCAGGGTTGTCAGCACCAACGCTCACAGAGTCTCCCTTCAGGTCTCTTTGTGAGAAGAGCTCAATGCTGGCCATGCTGTCTCTCAGGGTGACACCTTACACACAGCTGGGCTTTAGGATCAATGGAGTCTGATCTCTCACCTGCCCTGATCTCTTATATACCGTGTGTCCAATACAGAGGCTGTTACCGTGAAATGGGACTCAGCTAACGGCCATTAATTAGCCGCTTCATTAATTAAAGGCTTCATGTGTAGGTATGAGGTTATAGCAGGGTTGCCAGATCAGCCATGTTTTCCTGGACACATATAATGTATTCATGCTGATGCAGTGGCGACTCTAGGAACAATATTTAGGGGGGGGCACAGAAGATACCGCAGTCAAAACTGGGGGGGCACTAAATCACCACTAAATCATACCACTGAATAAAACTAAGGGCCCAATCACCTGGTGTGAGCTAAAACACCATCACTAAAGGAAAAATGACCGCGAGTCGCTAAAACTTCGTGCCTGACGACCTACTAACAGATCACCTTGTCTGCAGTAGTCCATGAACAAGGTCGTTTGGCGCACGCTAGGAAAACTCTAAGACCCGAGCTGAGACCCAGCGCTAATACAGTTGTGTACAGGATAGAACTGTTTTTTTTTTCCAGTGCAGAGTGTCGGGCCATACCTATCCCCCGCTCTCACAAGCTTGAATATGAACACATCCAGTGAATAACCTCACACCCCTGCATTATTAAAATCCTCCAAGGTGGCCGAATCATCCATGTTTTGATGCACACATATATTAAGGCTGATGGACATTGCATGATAAATTTATTTATTTATAAAGGATTTTACCAGGAAGGATACATTGAGATTTCCCTCGTTTTTAAGTATGTCCTGGGTTCAAGACCATTGAAGTGTTACAGTAAATGCCACCCAGCAGCATGTAGAATCCTAACACTGCATTTAATAGATCCAAAAGGAAGGCCAGGGGAGCGACAAAAATTTCCCTGCTGCAGCATATAAATAATACATGTTTCAGGGCAAGACTTATTCACGTGTCCCTTTAAACATGGTCCATACGGTCACCCTAATAATCAACCACTTCCATACTATGAATAACCCCCAGCATAAAATGTTTAAAATTAGGCAAAATATTAGAATTAGGATATATGTGGATAAAGGATACATTTATAATAGAGCTTACTGCGCCGACAATGCGGACCAGATCCATTACTATGGTGTATGGGGCCAAGAGAACACCTGTGCTGCATTCCTTTCAATTAACTGTTAATTTTAGGCGAAGATCTGTTTTTTCTGGCTTTTTGGAGTTAGCACCAGGGTTGAGCAGTAGGTAAAATGTTGCAATTGGCGCCTCTCAAAAAATTAGCGCTGGCACCAAGTGAGCTGCAAAAGCACTAGAGATCTCTAGCGCTCCCCGTGTTAAGTATAGGACGCGGAAAGTACAGTACGCTCGCGGTACAAATCACTAACAGCAACGCCCTAAGTGATTTTTTTCCCATTTGTAACGGGAGGCAAACGATCTGTTGGTCAGGCGCTAGACTCAATTAACCTGACGCTAAAGCAAAACCATGCGAATGCAAGGGTTAACCCACACCAGGTAATAGTGCCCTAAATAAGTATATATAAATAAGATTCCAAAAGCCCAGAGTAACGTGATGCAATGAGTAATGTGACGCAATGATGCCTTTTTATTGTACTAACCTGATACTTTATTTGCCGCAATTCGGCAGTTTTCGCTGAATGTCTGATAGCTGCTTCAGCGACTCCACTTTTAACAAATTACAGTGACCATTCACTAAATAGGAATTCACTATATTTTCAGCGAAATTAATTTCCCGAAATGTGACGAAAAGCAAAGGATCTAAAGATGATTAGACCCTTTAGATTCTAACTTCCATAATAACCCCTAAAATGCCATAAACCCAGGGAAATACAATAAAAATAATAAACAATGTGGCATTTAGCCTACTCATTAACCCCTAAAATGCCATTAATCAAGGTAAAACATGAAATGAATACACTGTGAGGCATGTAGCTACCGATTAACCTCTACAATGCCATTAATCAAGGTAAAAATAAAATGTATACCGTGAGGGATGAAGCCTACCCATTAACCCTTAATATACAACTAAACCAAGGCAAAAACCTAACGTAATACACAATGTAATGTATAGTCTGAACATTAACCACTTCACTGCTGAGCCATTTCAACCCTGTGAAAATGCTTAAGTTTAAGTGCCGGTTATTATTTAATGTTTTATGACTTATTTCAAATTGAATATAGTCATGTTGGATATCATTGGAAAGGCCAGAATCTGTCCTTTCCAATGACACCTGATTGGACATGATCGTCCATATACGATGCACAGGGACGGAGATACAGTGGTCCTAATAAGTGTGGTAAGCTGGATGCTGATTTTTGGTGGGGGGGCACATGGGGGGGCAAGGAATAACCTAGGGGGGGCAATTGCCCCCCTTGCCCCCCTGTAGAAACGCCTATGGCTGATGGGCATTGCATGAAAAATGCCACCCCGCAGCATGTAGACTTCATACACTCCAGGTAAGAAAAAAAGGAATCCCAGGTGACCTGCTTTAATTTCCTTCCTGCAGTATATGAATTATACATGTTGCAGGGCAGCACTTTTCCCTGCGCTCCCCCTTTGCATGAAATAGTAATAGGTGCCCAGGAAAACATGTCTGACCTGACAACCCTAGGTTACAATGATGGAAATGAGGGGGGGGGGTTAATGTAGCTGCAGGGAGACTTTTCTTAAGTCTTATGTAAGGAATGGGTTAATATAGGGAATGTGGATATTGTGAAGAGTAAGGGGTGACAGGGGTTAATATAGTTGCTGGGAGACTGATGTTGGCATTGCAGGGGTTAATAGGTAAAGGGCTTCCACTGGGCATGTCAGGCAGTGCCCTCACACTCACAGCGGCTCAGGTTCAGGGTCACTCGCTGTCTGTGCAGGTTCTTCAGGTTGTCACATTGTATTGTGACACATTGTACAGATCTGATGCAGAGCAGCTCGGTTCAGCTACAGAGAATAAAATACTCTGAAATCACAC
Organism: Leptobrachium leishanense; assembly: GCA_009667805.1. Classification (NCBI taxonomy): domain Eukaryota; kingdom Metazoa; phylum Chordata; class Amphibia; order Anura; family Megophryidae; genus Leptobrachium; species Leptobrachium leishanense. The sequence continues at coordinate 8,243 of RXON01003636.1, forward strand.
GATACTGGATGTACCGGCAGGGAGTGAGCGGGGAGAGCCCGGGAGGAGCCGCCTGCCTGCAGTGACGGCCCCGGGGCAGTTTGCAGTGTTTAGGGGAGTCAGTCCCTGAGCCCCGACTCACTTGTCAAATGAACCGTCCGAAAAGAACCGGTTCATCTAAAGGGGTTATTCAATAAGCGGCGAACTTGCCATCAAATTCTACCAAATGGTGCAGTTTCGTGTCAGTTCGCCTGTTCAGAAAGCTGTTAATTCTCCAAATACAGTGGAAGTGACAGTGAAATACGGAGCAGTTCTCTGCAATTCTGCAAACTCCGGCGGCAGAGAAATTGTCTCATAGAGAAGTAATGGTTAATCTATTCAGAGACGCCAAATTGCGCCGAAACACCAGAGAAATGCCCTGATATTCGGTGATTCAGTTCAGCAGGTTTAAACAGGAGAATCCATAGGATTCAATGGAAAAAAATAGAATTTAAATATATAAAAACAATACTATCGTTTATTCTTTTAATTTTCAGCAAAAAACGTTTTATTTGTTTAGATTTTTTTGTAATTTTTTTAGGCAAAATTTTTCATTCACAATTTTGTTTTTAAAGGCTTTTTTTATATTTTGTAACAGATCGTTTTATTGTTTTTTAAAGAACCTTTTTTATTATTTCCACACATTTTAATGCGTTTTCATTGTTTTAAACATCTATTAGAAGAATCGCATATCATGAGGAATAGTATCATGCGGTATGACCCCTGCATGCTGCCCTAAACAGCCCAAAATAGGGCAGATGAGACTCTTTAGCCACGTCAGGCCATTCATCTAGGACAGGGGTTCCCAACTGCGGTCCTCAAGTCCCCCCAAAAGGTCATGTTTTCCAGATATGTGAAGCTCAGCCCAGGTGATATGATTTGCTGCTCAGTGATTGGAGGATTCAGTCTGCATTTCCCCCAGGTAATCCTTAAAACTTGTCCTGTTAGGGGGACTTGAGGACCACGGATGGGAACCACTGATCTAGGAGAAGGACACGGATATAACATCATACGACCCGGGGGGACCTCACTGTCACTGTTCCAGCTTGCTGAGCCATGGCAGATGAACCTCAGGTGTAAAGGTTGGTGCCAGTACTGCGCACACAGCCCCCACCTAAAACAATTCCACTGCGCAGGCTTAGCGGGCAAACACATGTCTATAATAAGATCATCATCAAGTCCTGCAGCGATGGGAAAGGGGCGAACCGGCAGGTGGAAGATGACACCGGAAGCCATGCCATAGAAGAACATCAGAATTCAGTGGGATTTTCTCTGCAATTCGGTGGTCAGTTCGGTGCTCTTCAGCAGTCTGTCCGGTGGCTCCATGTTCGGCACACTTTGGGGACCTTGTGGTGAATACTGAATTCACCGCAGGGACGGCGAACTAGAATCACTGAATCGCACCGAAGACAAAGCACCGACATTTCATTGAAATTCCTGTGCTTTCTGAATAAGCCCTTAAGTCAGAGATCGGCAGCCTTGGTCCTCCAGATGTTTTGGAAGTAATATTCCAATGAGGCTCAGACAATCTAATCAGTGTTTGAGCATCATGGGAAATGTAGTTCCAAAACATCTAAGTGATTCCAACTTCCCATCACTATATTTCGGCAGGATGGCATAACTCCTGAGCTGCGTCCTCACTGCCCACCTCCCAAGCGTCCCTGATTAGGAGCGACAGTTCTTACTTCACACCCATAGCCAGCTTTGAGTGACTTCCTTTTCTTAAATACTGACAAAACAGTTACGATGCTCTTTGGAACAGAACCTAAACTACATAAATTGCAAAATCCCCATCTATGTGTCAGGACAAAATCAAATGGCACGCTGACCAGTCACTTCTCTCAAATATCTAGGCATGTGGTTAGACCCAAATCTATCCTTTGGCCCCACATCAAAAAACTCTCATCTAAACTTTACCCCAAACTAGGTGCCCTGTACAGAAACAAATCCTGCCTGAGCCCCGCGGTAAGAAAGCAGATTGTACAGCAAATGCTTATGCCGGCTATTGAATATGAAGATGTAGTGTATGCAGCGGCCCCGCAAACACACCTTCATAAACTTACTACATTGTATAACTCATTCTGTCGCTTTGTGCTACAATGTAACTACATGATCCACCATTGTGACATGTTAAAAGAGCTAAACTGGCCGTCGCTGGAATCTAGACGCACCCTTCACCTTTCCAACCTGGTGTGTAGGGATGTGCCGAACACTCCCCGAGTTCGGTTCGGGCCCGAACCCGAACTTCCCATTTGTTCGGGACCGAACCCGAACCCGAACCCACATGCAAGTCAATGGGGCTGAAAATTCAGTTTTTTGGAGTGCCCTCCAAGAGGGCATATATGCTACATATTTGCCATAAAAGGTGTATGGGGGTCCGGGTAGTGCCCTGGGGGACAGGACAGGAAAAGGACAAAAAGTTTTAAAAAATACGTTTTTAAAGGGACAGTGAGTTTTCCATGAAATAAGGGTTAAAAATAAAAATGAAAAATTCCTTCAAATATCGTGCCTAGGAGGTCCCCATAACCTGCCCGTGAAGTGGCGGATTTCTAGGATGTATAGAAATATGTAAAAACCAAAAAATGACATTTCAAATGACGGTAAATGCTTTTCCTTTAGAAACATAGAAACATAGAAAAATGTCGGCAGATAAGAACCTTTCGGCCCATCTAGTCTGCCCAATTACATGGATACTTTACCTGGATTTATCTTTTGCTTAGGATAGCCTTATGCCTATCCCATGCTTGCTTAAATTCAATCTATCCATAAACAACTGCTTGGGGTGGCAGTCTGCATGAAAAGAGGAGACATTTTCGGACACGCAGAAAACATTTACTGATTTTTTGGCGGTGAAAAGCAGGAGAATGGAAACTTCTAGACCAAAAAGCCGATTTGGAAAGTGTGATAAATGGGAGAATTTTTCTGGTTCGGCTATTTTGACCTAGAATTTTCCATTCTCCAGTCATTCTCCTGAGTTTCACCTTTCTCTGTATAACCCTGTCAGGGTTATTCAGAGAGCGGTGAAGAGCAGGAGAATGACTGGAGAATGGAAAATTCTAGGTCAAAATAGCCAAACCCGAAAAATTCTCCCATTTAGGCTAGGGTCAGACTAGTGAATTTTTAACGTGCGTTTAGGCGCACTTAATCACGGCCACACTAGCAGCAAATGACGGGCAATGACGGCCAATATACGAAGTACGGTCGCACGAAAGTCCAGCTGCGCAACGCAAGTGGAAAATGAACGCATTTTTTCGAGAACGCAGAACCGCTAGTACGGACGTACAGAGTGCGCTGCGTCCACTAGCGGCGTGTGTGTGTGATTTGGAGACGTCAGACCCTGCTCATGTTCGGCCAACATAACGTCCAGACACCCAAAGTTTCCTGGTTTGGATCCGTAAAAAAATCACGCACAAAAATGCGCATCGTATGACCGTTTTCGCTCAATCCGTGAAAAAATATGGCAATGCGTTCGGACGCACTTTTTGACGGTCGCTGCGAAAAATGCGTTAGTCTGACCCTAGCCTTATCTCACTTTCCAAATCGGCTATTTGGTCCAGATTGTTCTCTTTTCCTGCCATTCTCCTGGTTTTCACCTTTCTCTGAACAACCCTGAGAGAGAGGTGAAAGCCAGGAGAACTGGCAAGAGAAGAGAACAATCTAGACCAAATTGCCAATTTGGAAAGTGAGATAAATGGGAGAATTTTTCTGGTTTGGCTATTTTGACCTAGAATTTTCACTTCTCCAGTTATTCTCCTGCTTTTCACCGCTCTCTGAATAACCCTGTAAATGTTTAATCCCGACGTGAAAAATACCATTGCTTTAGATTTTTTTCAAACACCAGTTAAATGCAGCATATTAGGATGTTTTAGGGAAATTAATTCTCAAATCTCAATCAGAAGCAGACACCACCCCACCCTCAGTACAAATATTGTACAATGTATCAAATTGATTACCAGACTAAAAACACCTGGTGTTATGCCCGTTTGTGAACAGAGGTCATTTAGAGTTGATAATCTTTCCACGTACACATTAGTTTTTAATTCAACATCTAATAAACCATTGCTTATAATATTCTGCAGTAAAGAGTCTCTTTATTTCTAGATTTTTTAGTATTTTTTTAAGCATTTTCTATACTTTTTTCAAAATTTCTTTTTTTTTCGAACCCGAACTGAACACGCCCAAAATGTTTGAAATTCGCGAACTTTCGAACTGCCAAAGTTCAGGTTGAACTCCGAACCGTCCGAACCCGAACAGCTCATCCCTACTAGTGTGTACAAGGTTTTCTAGGAAGCTACCACCCTACCTGAATAGGCTGCTTCCCCTAGCAGTTCCCTCATCCTATAACCTCCGATCCAGGACCTGCATCTTACTTACAATACCACAATACAAAAAGAAAGTGTTTCGATCTTCATTTCTCTACAGAGCACCAGAAGTATGGAATAACCTCCCAGACAACATCAAATCTTCCCCCAGTCTAAAGTCCCTTAAGAGATCTCTATTAACATACCTCAATACGGAATGCACCTGTAGACATGTAACATAATGACCAACACAGAAAATAAATATGTAGCAAATAATCTGTATATTTGTGTTTTGTTTTTAATATCTTGCATTTATTACTTTGTATTTCTGTAACATTTCAATGTTCTTGAACCCAGGACATGCTTGAAAACGAGAGAAATCTCAATGTATCCTTCCCGGTAAAATACTTTGCAAATAAATATATTTGGGTTGTGGGTGTAATTTTAGGGGCTTCCCACATATTTTGGATGCGTGGTTTTCTTTTAAAGGGCTTCTTTGTATTTTCAGGGTGTGCTGGCGTGCTTTTAGGGGTTTCCCTGTATATCTGTAATGTAAGAGACTAGAGTTTTATACAGGGCGTCTCCATAGATTTGGGGTTTGTGTGTGGGTTTTTTTAGGGGCTCCTCCATATATTCAGGATGTGCGAGTTGTCAGGGATTATCTCTGCACGTGACTACAACATGTCAGATATTATTATTCAAAAAGAAACTTATACGAGACACAAATATCAATCGTTTATATTTCCTAGAAATTCTCCTAAATTCTTTTAATTGTCTGTGTTTTGCTTTGAAGAATACACTAATCAATAATCGGATAAAAATATATATATTTATTACATATACAAAAAAGTGAAAATTATCAATATCAGATAATCAATGCATGGGAGTTAGAGATTTGGTGTGAGTTAGAGATCTTTGGTGTGAAATCTTGAGTGCATTGTCCTGGGATGGTCTGCTAGCCTTGTGTGTAAGTCTCTGAATGCCTCCTGTCCTGGAATCTGCGGCTTCAATTATAGTCAATTTGACATCACTAGCAATCTTTTCATTATATTAATTATAATATTTACTATCCTCTAGAGGGCAGTATTGCACTTCTTAATTCCACCATTTAATTTTTATATATCTTATCTCATGTCAAGAGGTCAATCTACACACAAAGACCTTCTTCTCTCAGTGTAGACTTTATGTCCCTACTCCTCTCAAACTAAGTAAATTCCTTTCTCTATACTTCGCTCGCATTATCTCAAATAAAGACATTTTAAGGTTCCCTCATGTCTTGTCACCTAGCCATGAACTATTAAAAAAAATCTCTGAAAAAAAAAAAAGACTTTCTATTTAAAAACAAGATGGCTACAGGCATCCATTTTAATTTTTCTCCTTCTGTAATATACCCGACAGAGTGTATAACAGAGCCTCAAAGCAATCAGCCCCCAGCAATGACACTAAAGTATAATTCATGTTTTGAGAGATCACTGGGTGTAAGTAAATCACTTTGTCCTTTTTATAATGTGTAACAGCAACTGGGGGTTTACTGGTCTCCAGCTTGTGGACCTGACCTGAACCTGTTACAGCTTCCGTCCCTTCTATTCAGACAAGCTGATCTGCAGCAGCTTCTCTTCTCACAACCCTCAGCCAGAACTTGAGGGAGTGCAGTATATTTATATGTATCTCTCCCCAACCAACAGACACAGCTTTGAGCAGGGGAAAATTAATATCTAATGAAAGAGACCAGTTTTATGGACAACAGAGGGGGGTGGGGGGTGACACAATCAACCGAATACATAGTCTCCATGGGGGCGGGGGTTGAATTCCTAGAGAAGACACAGAAACCTAATTAGTTACACAATAGAAGGGATTAACAAACAGGAGAACAATCTGTCTACAATGTATCACAAAATAACTTCTAAAATACAGTTTCAAGATACGTGCAGTTCTAACTCATTAACCCTTAGGTGACCCTTATGCCCATTGTCTTTGAGAACTGGTTTTATCAAAGTGGTCCACGATCTCTTGCCAGGAGGCCAGCATCCACATCTCTCCAACAGGCACAGAGGTCATGTAAAGTGTGGGCAAGGGTGCCAAGGAGGGTGAGGGCACAAAGGTAGAGGGAGCTTTAGTTACATAATGTATATATTTTTTTAAGTATTTAAGCCCTTTATTTCATAACGTCATCTTAAAGAACTGATTAGGAATGGCTTTCTCTATGGCCCCACCTCCAGCGACGTTCCTTAAACCGTGAGCGTCCCGGTTTGACTGATCTGTGAAAATACACGAGATGAATGACGTCTCCAGGCTGATGAGGAATGGGATGCGGAGTAGCTGCGGAACTGATCTGCACGTTTTAGCAATTCATCGGTTACAATGAAGAGAACAAATGTTACACCCTGTAACAACATAGCAATACTGGAAACCACCGCATCCTCTCCACCCTGGGACCAGGCGGCCGTATTCTCTATTTTTTGTCATTACTGGTTGCAGTCGAGAATAATGAGTGACCTTGGAACTGCTCATTATTTTCCATCCCCCTGCATATTAGTGCTGTACAGTGATACAATGTACAGGAACCTCCTGAGAGGGGAGTTTGCGGCTTGACTGGAAAGGACAGGGCCGTTATGAATAAAATGCAGGACTTTTACATTTGATATTTGGAATAGGCCCATATGTTATCTTTCTACAACTTTGTTATGCCTCAACATTTTACAGATTTTGGAGCATGTTTTGCATCTTAACTGGAAACATATGAACGTGGCGCCGTGGTGATTACATGTCTCCCACAGTTAAACCTATGTCTGCTTACAGGAGAAACCCCGTCTTCGAGACAAACTCAGTGGTCAAGTCCTAAAAAAAGTAGTGTGGGAACACAGATTTCTGCCCCCCCCCCACTAATCACCTTGCATTAAACAGAAACACAAACATCTAGTTTATTTAAGCATATTAAGTTTCCACTGATACCAATTTCTTAGTATTCGTACTGCTACTCGATCATATTTTTTGTAGGTCCTCATCGATACGGAGTATTGACACCTTTATTTAGTCACTTGAACACTAAGGACATACAGGGAGCTTCCTTTCATTCCCGTGTGCAGAGGACGTTTCCCGCACATCTTAGCATTCAAGCCCCCCCCCACCACCACCACAGGTCTGACTTTCTTGAAGGCAAATCTGCCGATTTATACCTGTACCAACGTCATCGTGCCGGGTGCGATGTCTGTTTCAAGCACCCCCGCCAGAGCAGGAGTGCCTGAAGGTGAGGTCATTTGGACCCCTGTATCTCCCCATCGTTGAGTGGTAGAGTCAAGAGAGGCATCGCTGGAAAGGACACAGTCTGACTTTTCCAGCAGTGCCTTTCTTTAAACCCCTACGTGCCAGGCTGCGATCCGGCACCAAATTGCAGCCTCTGAGGGGGGGGGGGGGCTGACATCTCATGGGTGCTTCTGAGATAGCACCTCCTGGGATTTAATTTAGAAATATACTAACATAGCTAATCCGCCATTTTGGTGTTCGTTCAAGATATGCTAATAACTCCATTTTGTGTTTTAGAACTGGACTCTGATCTGCTTCTTGAGTCCAGCGCTGAATAAAGCCATTTTCCTTAACAAACCAAGGCCTCCGTCTGGCATCCTTTTGTCGAATCATCACCCAAGAATACCCGGTCAGCTGGCTGTAACATTTCCTCTCGTCAACGGATATTGCGCGCTGATGTCAGTTAGCGAGTTAACCCCTAGGATTTTATATAAACTGAGCAGGTTATATGTAATTAAAAAAAAAAAAAACTACAGTTCAACTTTTTGTTTAAATTTATTAAATGTAGCACTATTGGTAATTTCTTTATTAATGCTGCACGAACAGAAAAGGTCTTTCTTTTAGCCAAAATAATGTACTCAGAAAAAAAAGCTTAAAGGCTGGGGTCAGACTAATGCATTTTTAACGTGCGTTTAGCCGCACTTAATCACGGCTGTAGTAGCAGCAAATGACGACCAATATACGAGGTACAGCCACACCGAAATCTGGGCGCGCAACGCAAGTGGCAAACAAATTTTTTCGAGAACGTAGAACTGCTAGTACTGACGTACAGAGTGCGCTGCGTCGGCATAGCGGCGTGTGTGCGTGATTAGGAGACGTCAGACGCTGCTAATGTCCAGACGCAAAAAGTGTTTTGACAAACCGTAAAAAAAAAAGTCAATGCGTTCGGACGCATGTTGACGGTCGCTGCGAAAAATGCGTTCGTTAGACCCTAGCCTAAGTGTACCCCATAGAAAATGTAACCGTAAAGGCTCAGATGATAAAATGTGAAAGTTATTTTACATGTGAATATTCTTACCTACCTTTAGATCTAAAGACAAGCAATAAAGACATTTTTGCTATAAAATATTTTGCAGAGCGAGGCAGGTGTCTTTAACCCATATGTAAAGAAAACGTTTTGCACCTATTCGCTAAAGAATGGACGCGTAGACAAGAAGTATCCAGCCTGCTCCCTGTATAAAACATAACAAGGAAAAAAGTTGTCATTTGTGCTCACTGCTGTAACTCCATGCAAAACAAAATACAAATCGGAGGAGCGTGCGGCCAGCTGGAGGGGAATGCTGTTATACATTCTGCTAGCAGACCCAGCCCCTCAGATACCGGCAAACCAGTCCAGCGCCGCCTTCCAGGTATCAGTAGTAGGTATGAGCTGTTCGGTTCGGAGTTCGATTCGAACTTTGGTTGTTCGAGAACTTCAAACTTTTTGGGCGTGTTCGGTTCGAGTTCACAAAAAAAATAAAACAATACTATAAAAATCTAGAAATAGAGACTCTTTACTGCAGAATATTATTAGCAATGGTTTATTAGATAGTGCAAAGATTCTCACCTCTAAATGACCTGTGTTTTCAAACGGCATAAACAGCTGTTTTTTGTTTGGTCTAATGAATGATACATTGTATGTATGTAGACTATACTGAGGGTGTGATGTCTGCTTCTGAGAAGTTTAATTTCTCTAATATGCTGCATTTCACCCCTGTGTGCTCAGCTAATTTTTACCGCTTTCACTCATCATGTTTAAACGCCGATTTGAAGCCACATTTTATTAAATAACCCAGACATATTAGATATCGTTCTTTCCGGCAGATTCCTAATACATAATTTTTATATGTATATGTCATTTCCTGGCTGTATACTATGACAAAATAAAATTTTTTTTTTTTAATCATCTGCAGTGTGTAGAGTGTGGTTTTTTTCCCGCCCCCACATTTTAGCACATGAGCGTTTGCAGTTATGTTTTCTATGGGGTGCGCTTGTACAAAAATTAGAAATGGGGGACTTGTTACATTTTGTGGGGGGGGGAATTACGTGATTTATAGCAAACAAACCCCATAGAAAAAAATCATTCTCATAATTGAAATGTGAACAATATTGCTGCATTAATAAAAAATAATAACCTGTATTTTTTTTTCCACTATATACCTGTAAGGATATAGGGTCACCCAGCACGCAGACAAAACCCAGAAAGGCAAGAAAGGACCCTAAACTGAGAAGCTGGTCCTTAGAATGGCCAGGTACTAATCTAGAATACACAGAAGTACAGATTAGGGACAGGAGAGATATCGTAGTATAAACAAGCCAGAGGTCGGTACACGAGGTAAACATATGCCAAGGGATAATGCAGAAAACAGTCAAAAAACAAGCCAGAAGTCAAACCAGAAAATCAATAATCATAAGCTGTAGAAACGCGCTGAAGGCTAGAAATAACCACGTCAGGGCTCAGAGCACAGACTGGAACTGATATTTAAAGGCCTAGATCCCTGACCAGGTGTGGCATACAAAGTGGCCTGATTCAAAGACTGGCGCCCTCTCTGTTGGGAAGGCCGTACTGCAGGAGCAGTAGCAGGCATGACAGTACCCCCCCCCCCCCTCGAGCGCCCTCTGGGCGCCGAGATCCCGGAGCAGTGGGATGAGAACGGTGAAAGGCACGGACCAGACGGGGGGCATGGAGATCAGAAGTTGGAACCCATGAGCGTTCCTCCGGGCCATACCCTCTCCAGTGCACCAAATATTGAAGACCACCACGGGAATGACGGGAATCAACAATGGACTGGACCTCAAATTCTTCTTGTCCCTGGACCAGTACAGGACGTGGTCGAGGAATAACAGTGGTGAACCGATTGCACAGAAGGGGCTTCAACAAGGAGGTGTGAAAGGTATTCGGTATACGGAGGGTATGAGGTAGGTCCAGCGCATAACTGACTTCGTTGATACGTCTTAGGACTTTGAATGGACCAATGTACCGCGGAGCAAATTTCATTGATGGCACACGTAACTTAATGTTACGGGTAGACAACCAGACTCTCTGGCCTGGAACATAGGAAGGACCCATCCGCCTATGCCTATCTGCATAGGTCTTCTGTTGGACTGCAGCGTGACAGAGGTTGGAACGTACCAAAGTCCACACTTTATGAAGAGACTGAACATAGGAGTCCAAGTCAGGAAGACCAGTGTCAGCACTAGGGGATGGCAAAAAAGTAGGCTGGAAACCATGGGCAACATAAAACGGGGAGTGACCAGACGAGGCATTAACATTACTGTTCAGAGCAAATTCAGCCCAAGGAAGCAAAGATACCCAATCATCTTGCCCTTGAGAAGAGAAGCTACGAATGTAGTTCTCACTAGACTGATTGGCACGTTCGGCAGCTCCATTGGACTGTGGGTGATAAGCAGAAGAAAATGATACTTTAAACCCAACTGTGAACAGAAATTTCTCCAAAATCTAGAAATGAACTGTGGACCCCGATCAGAGACAATTTCATGAGGCAAACCATGTAATCTGAATACCTCTTTGGCAAATATGTTGGCTAGACCTTTAGATGTTGGCAATTTCTTGAGAGGAACCAGATGAACCATTTTAGTAAAGCGATCAACAATGGTCAAAATCACTGTATGCCCTTCAGAAGGTGGCAAATCTACTATGAAATCCATAGAAATATGTGACCATGGTTTGTCAGGGATGGCTAGTGGTTGCAATAGCCCTGCAGGACATTGAGTAGAGGCTTTGGATTGTGCACATACCACACATGCCTGTACATATTCTCTCACATCCTTGGCAATGTCTGGCCACCAGTACATCGGTGTAAGGGCTGACAATGTCCTTTTTATACCAGGATGACCGGCTGGCCTGGAGGCATGATAACAAGAGAGTAGTTCCTTTCTTTCTGCGTCAGGAACAAACAACTTGTCAGAAGGAGTCTCAGGAGGAGCTGTACTTTGCATAGCTTGGATACGAGTAAGGAGTGTAGAAGTAAGGGTGAGATGAGTAGCTGCCACTACTCTCTCCAGAGGAACAATCGACTCCACTGGTCTATCTTGCTGTTCTGTGACCTCAAACTGCCTGGAAAGCGCGTCTGCCTTCGCATTTCTGTTACCGGGCCTATAGGTGATTATGTAATTGAAATGAGTCAAAAACATCGACCACCGGGCTTGACGGGATGACAGTCTTTTGGCATCGGCAATAAAGGTCAGGTTTTTATGGTCAGTCAGAATCATAGTGGGAGTAGGAGCTCCTTCAAGTAGGTGTCTCCACTCCTTCAAAGCAGAAATGATAGCCAGGAGTTCTCGGTTACCGATATCATAGTTCCTTTCAGCACTAGATAATTTCTTGGAAAAGAAGCCACAAGGCTTGAGTGGTTGGTCAGGGGATTCTCTTTGGGAAAGAACAGCTCCTACTCCTGTCTCAGAGGCATCAACCTCTAGGATGAAAGGCTTCCTTGGATCAGGGTGGACAAGTATAGGGGCCGTAGAAAAAGCCTCTTTAAGAGTCTCAAAGGCTTTAACGGCTTCAGGGGACCAAATACGGGTATTGGCTCCCTTCTTGGTCATATTGGTAATGGGTGCCAGTATTGTGGAGAAATTGAGTATGAACCTGCGGTAGTAGTTGGCGAACCCTATGAATCTCTGAATAGCTTTTAGCCCTATAGGACATTGCCAGTCAGTAACAGCAGTAAGTTTAGCCGGGTCCATGGAAAATCCCTCTTTGGAAATGACATAACCTAGAAATGCTAACTTAGGTTGGTCAAAGAGACACTTCTCCAATTTGCAGTAAAGGCCATTGTTCAACAACGTCTGAAGAACCTTTTAACCTGCAAGTGGTGAGTAGCGAGATCAGGTGAGTAAATAAGTATATCATCCAAATACACGATGACACAGTCGTGTATGAAATCAAGCAAAACATCATTTATAAAATCCTGGAACACAGCTGGAGCGTTACATAGCCCAAAGGGCATTACAAGGTACTCGTAGTGACCAGATCTGGTATTGAAAGCGGTTTTCCATTCATCACCATCCTTAATGCGCACTAAATTGTACGCGCTTCTTAAATCAAGCTTAGAAAAAATCTGGGAACCTTTTAACCTGTCAAAGAGTTCAGCAATCAATGGAATGGGATAGGCATTTTTCACAGTTATTTTATTTAAACCCCTATAATCTATGCAAGGTCTTAAGTAAGCCCCCTCTTTCTTAGAGACAAAAAAGAACCCAGCACCAGCAGGAGATGTGGATTTCCTTATGAAGCCCTTAGCAAGGGAATCCTTTATGTACTCCTCTAATATGAGGTTTTCATGTTGAGACAGAGGATACACTCGTCCCTTGGGAGGAAAAGTGCCAGGAAGGAGAGTAATAGCACAATCATAGGGTCTATGCTCAGGTAAAGTCTCAGCCCCTCCTTTGTTGAAAACCTCCCTGACCTCCTCATACTGTATAGGAACCAATACAGATAAAGGAGCAGCAGTGGGTACATTTATAGTGTGCACAGACTTGACAGGAATCATGCATGAATCAAAACAAGACTTGCTCCATGACAGAACAGTGTTTCTTCTCCAGTCTATGACTGGATTGTGTTTTTGTAACCAGGGATACCCCAAAACAACAGGACATGAAGGAGATGATAGGAGTTGGCATACCACAGTCTCTTTATGGAGAACTCCTACAGACATGGAAATAGGACTGGTCTCCTTAGAAATATATGGGTTGGAAAGGGGTCTGCCATCTATAGCACGAATAGCTATAGGTGGGTTTTTTTCCACACAGGGAATCCCTTTCTCCAATGCAAAAGTAGTGTCCATAAAATTTTCCTCTGCCCCTGAATCAAGAAGTGCATCTACCTGAATAATGGAGGAACCCACCTCAATCCCAATAGTAAAGTAACAACGCTTTCTATAAACAGAAGGAGATAATGTCATGACCTCTGATACCAGTCCCCTCTCCTCTGACGGTTTAATCTCTCCAGACTGCATTGGTTGAGGTACAGAGTTGTCAGATGCAGCAGGGTTAAGCTCTGGAGACACATACGGCATTAACCTATTAGGTTGCGCTTTTGTTTTACACATGTTCCTGATTTGATCCTCCATCTCCATACAGAATGGAATTAGATCATTCAGATTCCCAGGAAGATCTCTTGCTGTAATAGCAAGGGTTAAAGAGTCAGATAAACCCTTCAGAAAACAGGACACCAGAGTTTCATTATCCCAATTAACCTCGGCAGCAAGTGTCTGAAATTCAACAGCGTATTCCAACACAGGTCTGTCTCCCTGACTTAACCTCATTAACCGTTTCATAGCAGGATTTGTTCCTCTGGAAGGGTTAAACACACTTTTTAAGGTGGAAACAAATTCCTCGTAGTTATTTATTATGTGATCATTAGACTCCCAAAATGCAGTAGCCCAGTCTAAGGCCTTGTCTCTGAGATGGTTAAAAAAGAAAACATACTTTAGCTCTGTCAGTTATACACATAAGAGGATTTAACTCAAAACATAAATCAATTTGCTTCAGAAATCCTCTGCATGCAGCAGCCTCACCACTGAAAGTAACAGAGGGCAACATTTGCACTGGAACAGCAGAGTTAACCATCGAAGTGTCAGAATGGGTTATAGGAGCAGGTGAAGGAGACTGCAGCATTCTGTATTCTCCAGAGCGTTTCCAGCAACATTGCAAAATGATACATCTTGGCATCAGCCTCCCTTTATATGGGTACAGCAAGCAGTAAACTGCTGAGCAATGTCTGCAGGGTCCATGGCCCTGACGTAATGTAAGGATATAGGGTCACCCAGCACGCAGACAAAACCCAGAAAGGCAAGAAAGGACCCTAAACTGAGAAGCTGGTCCTTAAAATGGCCAGGTACTAATCTAGAATACACAGAAGTACAGATTAGGGACAGGAGAGATATCGTAGTATAAACAAGCCAGAGGTCGGTACACGAGGTAAACATATGCCAAGGGATAATGCAGAAAACACAGTCAAAAAACAAGCCAGAAGTCAAACCAGAAAATCAATAATCATAAGCTGTAGCACCGCGCTGAAGGCTAGAAATAACCACGTCAGGGCTCAGAGCACAGACTGGAACTGATATTTAAAGGCCTAGATCCCTGACCAGGTGTGGCATACAAAGTGGCCTGATTCAAAGACTGGCGCCCTCTCTGTTGGGAAGGCCGTACTGCAGGAGCAGTAGCAGGCATGACAATACCTGGTCATGTTGGTTATCATTCGAAAGGCCATGTTCAGGCCTTTCGATTGACACCCTCCATGACCCCCTAGCTGCCTGGAGATATCGGGTTCAAATGGAGATAGGGGGTTCATCAGGGGATTCCGAGCAGCTAGGGGTTCCCAGGCTGATGTCATCACGCTATGCGTGAGGACGGGACCCGGGGTGGAGCCACCATCCAAGATGGCGGCCCCCACCGGAGCTAGGCCGCACTTCTGCGCCGCAAGGTGCCAAAGTGCGACACAGTGCCTAAGGGGTTAAAGCCAGGCACTGCTTAAAAGGGGACACGTCCTCAGCATACAGGATGACGCGTGGGACACGTCCTCAGCATACAGGATGACGCGTGGGACACGTCCTCAGCATACAGGATGACGCGTGGGACACGTCCTCAGCATACAGGATGACGCGTGGGACACGTCCTCAGCATACAGGATGACGCGTGGGACACGTCCTCAGCATACAGGATGACGCGTGGGACACGTCCTCAGCATACAGGATGACGCGTGGGACACGTCCTCAGCATACAGGATGACGCGTGGACACGTCTCAGCATACAGGATGACGCGTGGGACACGTCCTCCGCATACAGGATGACGCGTGGGACACGTCCTCCGCATACAGGATGACGCGTGGGACACGTCCTCCGCATACAGGATGACGCGTGGGACACGTCCTCCGCATACAGGATGACGCGTGGGACACGTCCTCCGCATACAGGATGACGCGTGGGACACGTCCTCAGCATACAGGATGACGCGTGGGACACGTCCTCAGCATACAGGATGACGCGTGGGACACGTCCTCAGCATACAGGATGACGCGTGGGACACGTCCTCAGCATACAGGATGACGCGTGGGAACACGTCCTCAGCATACAGGATGACGCGTGGGACACGTCCTCAGCATACAGGATGACGCGTGGGACACGTCCTCAGCATACAGGATGACGCGTGGGACACGTCCTCAGCATACAGGATGACGCGTGGGACACGTCCTCAGCATACAGCGGGAGTAACTGAGCCCACACGTCGTCAGCAGTGAAGGGGTTAAAAAAAAAAACTTTTTGTCCTGGTTCTCTGTCTCCCAGGGCACTTCCTGGACCCCCATACACCTTTTATGGCAAATATCTAGCATATATGCCCTCTTGGAGGACACTCTAAAAATCGAATTGAGTCCCATTGACCTGTATTGAGTTCGTGTTTAGCGTTTGAATGCGAACTTTTGAAAAGTTCAAGTTTGAATACGAACCGAACTCGGGGGTGTTCGGCTCATCCCTAATCAGTAGGGATATTGGGGCATTTGCATTAGAACCAATACCAAGCAGGGGTGTAACTACCAGGGGTGCAGCGGGTGCCACTGCACTCGGGCCCCTGAGCCTGGGGGCCCACAACCGGATGGGTGGGGGGCCCCGGACTAGCCCTGCTTGCCCCACAGTCCAGGCAGGGGTCAGGCACCTGGTCTCCCGTTTGATCGGCAGCGTGTGGGATCAAACTCCCACACGCTGTGCCAGAAGTAAAGGCCCTGTGGGGGGGGGGGGGGAGAGAAGGAAGAAGAAAGCTGCTCACATGGGGATGTGCTGGCCCTGCCCCCTCCACAGCCATGCAAAGCAGAGCCTCCCCTGTTGTGCTGGAAGTGTCCAGCATGTGTAGAAAGAAGAAGTGGAGACCATACTTAACCAGGATCCGCTCACTCACCTATGGTAATTACGGGGGGGGGGGGGGGGTCTGATGCTGGCTAATTACTGGGGTCTGATACGGGGGGGGGGGGGGTCGGATATCTGGGGCCCACGGAGGGTGGGTCTTGACGGCGTGGGGCATACTGGTACACCCTGCCTTGGCCCCCTCCCCACAGCTGACGAGGGGGGGCCCCTTCATGGATTCTTGCACTGGGGCCCTGGAGGTTTCTAGTTATGCCTCTAATACCGAGTACTCTTTCAAATGCTGGTATCAGCACCGATACTAGTATCTGTGCATCCCTAGTTACTGTAGAGGGCGTAATAGGGCCCTTAATCCCAGAGACCAATAGCGGACTCAGACAGGGGGTCAGCAAACATAGCTCTACAGATGTTTTAGAACTACATCTCCCATGATGCTCAGGTCTCCCATTACACTGACTGAGCCACATGGATAATGTAGTTCAAGTCATCAGGGAGCCAAGTTTGCTGACCCTTGGACTAAGACATTTGTTGCAGATGAAGGTTTTGTGCATTCTGATTTTTTTTCCCCTTTCAGGCGGGGGGGGGGGGGGTGTCACAGAAGTGCACAGGTAGTGATGCCCTCCTCCCAGCATCCGTTGTAGCAACTGGGACACATTGTAACGTGCATGTTAGTAGCGCACGTTACGCCGGATGTACTGAAATCCATCAAAACGCTGCGAGAGACGTTGGACTGGCCTATAGAGCACAATTCTCCATAGGAGGCTTGCACTTTGTAGGGCTGAACGCACCAATGTGCTCTCAGTGAAGTGGTCATACGAGCATCCGAGCGCAAAGAACCCATGCATTTCATAGAGCTGTAAGACTCCCAGTAACGCAGTGTGCGGATGTGATTAAACCCATTACATGCAGAACCTCAGTGCTCCCCTGCACCATGTATAATTCATATGCTGCAGGATGCACATAAAAGAATCCCACTTGATCAGCCTTGGTGTCCCACCTGCAACATGTGTATGTCACTGCAATGTCCAGGAATCACACAACCTAGGAAAACAGGAAGGTGCCCCCCCCCAAATAACTGAGAAGGGGGGGGGGCTCTGCAAGGAAGTCATTACATACCTTAAAAAGGTGAAGGGGGGGGGTGCAAGGAGCCAGAGTTGAGGAACAAACCCTGGGAAAGTGGTCAGAATAACCAGCAGGTCACGACTAAATGTGCAGAGAGTTACAGGGGCTTTTGAAGCTTCGTTTTATGAAACGTGGACACAAACACCTCTTTAATAAAAAGGGAGGTGTATATGTCAGCTTTCTATACAAACCTGCTACCACTGAGGCTTTGAATTGTGACAGGAATGTTATTAAGTGTGTCCTCCCAAATAGCAACACGTGACAGAATAAACCTCCAGCACAAACACCAGATTCATGCACCAAGTTTGTTTCCTTCCATTAGCATTTTATGAGGAAAGAAAAGCTGAGGTTTAGGAGTCGTCATACAGCACTTAGTGATATTGCAGAAGGTATTAATGGTAAAGTATGTCTTTTTACTGATGATAAAGATTTGCAACAGGGTTGACGTTCCTGGAGGGATCAGCCAAATGACAAATGATTTAGGTAAACTAAAAAAATGGTCGGAGTTGTGGCAATTGAGTTTAAATGTGGATAAGTGCAAGATAATGCACCTGGGACGTAAAAACCCAAGGGCTGAATATAGAATATTTGATACATCTGAGGGTTGGGATTAAGGCTAGGGTCAGACGAGCGTGATTTCTACGGACTGTACGTCCGTGCAGTACGGACATCGTCAGTACGGATGACGCAGTAGTGGTCACACAGTCCGTTTTTTCACTGAAGTTATTTTTTGACGGATGTAGGAGGGGAAAATAAATTACAATGAAAAAACATTCTGTCCGTCAAAAATGCTGGACGTATAAATGCAGTCCGTCTGACCATGCTCCATCACTCACACACAAAGCTATGCAGACGTTGTGGACGTGGCGCACTCCGCACGTCCGTTCTAGCAGTATTACGTTCTTGCCTAACCTGCGTCCGTTTGCCGCGGCCGTTGTGCGTCCGCAGTTCAGTGCGGACGTACTTCATGTGTCAGGCTCCAATGGACTTTCTTTCATGCTATCACGGACGTGAACACTACGCTCGTCTGACCCCAGCCTTAGGCGTTATTATTTCAGAGAATCTAAGGGTAAGTAGTCAATGTAATAGAGCAGCAGGAAATGCTGGCAGAATGCTTGGTTGTGTAGGGAGAGGTATTAGCAGTAGTAAAAGGGAAGTGCTCATGTCACTGTACAGAGCACTGGTGAGACCTCACTTGGAGTACTGTGTGCAGTACTGGAGACCGTATCTCCAGAAGGATATAGACCTCTTAGAGAGAGTTCAGAGTAGGGATACTAAAATGGTGTACGGCTTGAAGGAGAAAAGTTACCAGGAAAGGCTTAATGATCTTAACATGTACAGCTTGGAAAAAAGACGAGACAGAGGAGATATGATAGAAACATTTAAATACGTAAAGGGAATCCACAAGGTAGAGGAAGGAAGTATATTTAAAAAGGAAACAAAGTAGCAAAACAGGAGGACATAGTCTTAAATTAATTAGAGGGGCAAAGGTTTAAAAGTAACATCAGGAAGCATTATGTTACTGAGAGGGTGGTGGATACATGGAACAGTCTTCCAGTAGAAGTGGTAGAGGCCAAAACAGTAATTGAATTTAAGCAGGCATGGGATAGGCATAAGGCTATCCTAAACAAAAGATAAATCCAGGTAAAGTATCCATGTAATTGGGCAGACTAGATGGGCCGAAAGAAAAATATCAGGTTCTTATCACATGATTAACATATTCATTACCAAACGAGAACATAGGAACAACTGGTTCTGCTAAATAATCCGCATACTGTAATAGTAACACTGAGCTATTTGGCCACTAGATGGCGCCATCTGACAAATTGAGTGACAGGAGGTTTGAGCTAAAGCTAGATGTCTCACACCGGCTGCTGAAAACCCAATATTGCAGTTACAGTTCTTTGGACATTATACCCACAGGGCTAGCATTGAGCTTTAGGGCTGCAGAGCAAGATATGGGGGCACCAGATGGGGCATTTGAAGCCATGAGATCTCAGTAGCGAAGGAGTTAAAAGCACCCAATACTAAAAAGGAGCATTAAAGTGTTAACCCTCATTGCTGAAAATGCACAGAACCTGCTGGAGCGAGATCAGGTTACAGAGTGTGTCAAATACAGCTTTAAACAAGTGTCCTAATGCTGGGAAACCAACATGTCACAACCACAAGGTGACATCTTCATGACAGGAGAACTAGAGCAGCGATTAAGAACCGCGACACCCCAGAAGCATCTGAACTATATGTCCCATCATGCTCAACCAGCCTTAGATGTGACCAAGCATCATGGGAAATGTAGTGCAGATACATCTTGGGTGTCAAGGTTCACCATCACAGAACTGGATTAGAGGATGGGTTAACCCCTCACCCTACAGGACCCATTAGCTTCATACAGATCCCTGACAGAGCGAGAAGCACAGACATTACTGCGTGTAGAAACATTTTATTGCTTTGCCACAATATATAATCAAGGGGAGGAAAATCCTCTGTATCCAGGATGAGCTCATGGCCTGAGCAGCAGCTCCTTAACATGTCACCTTCCCAGCACCGTGTCCACATCAGTCCATTCTGGAGCAAGTCCAGCCAGTCATTGAGAAGTCAGGGTAAAGGTGGTGCAGGACAATCCTCAGCAATGGGGTGAGTCTGCAGGGAGCTCAGGGTCACACGTTCAGGCGGGTGGGTTGGATTCCTCATGTTCTGCCACATCCACAGGCTACATGAGCTGAAGGGAACTGACCTTATCATTCCAGCCCAAATGCCCATAGTTGTCCACCTCCTCTCCAGCCAGAGCCACCATTTTATTACCTTGATACTGTGCATGTTCATACAAGATCCAGGCTCCACCAATCACTTTGTGTGAGGAGATCTGGTCATTAAGTCCATGGGATCCCAGATTCTCCTGGTTTTTGGTCAGGATCACTTCCCGGCCTCCATAGTTGATGTGCTCATACACACGGATTTCTGGGCCGTCCAAGCCGCCTCTCACCACTTTGACAGAGCTGATCTTCTCCTCAAACCCAGGGAGGGAGTTGTAGTCGCCTGGTTTGTACAGCTTGAAGTCCCCCTTGTAGTTAATGTGCTCAAACACCACCCAGGGCTCTCCTCCAGTGACTCTCATGGACTTGGTGCGGTCATTGAAACCTATCTGTGTGAAGTCAGGGTTGTCAGCACCAACGCTCACAGAGTCTCCCTTCAGGTCTCTTTGTGAGAAGAGCTCAATGCTGGCCATGCTGTCTCTCAGGGTGACACCTTACACACAGCTGGGCTTTAGGATCAATGGAGTCTGATCTCTCACCTGCCCTGATCTCTTATATACCGTGTGTCCAATACAGAGGCTGTTACCGTGAAATGGGACTCAGCTAACGGCCATTAATTAGCCGCTTCATTAATTAAAGGCTTCATGTGTAGGTATGAGGTTATAGCAGGGTTGCCGGATCAGCCATGTTTTCCTGGACACATATCTGGTCCTATTACATTCTTCACGCAAAACGCACGTGCAACGCGTGAATGTTTGTGCGAAGCGTTAAATATTAACGTGTGTAAATCAACGCTGGTATTACAATCCTTGTGCATTTTTTCATCCGTCGAGCAATAACGCGTTAAACAGACACGCACAAACGTGCGCAGCAATGTTGCGCGCAGAAATCAGTGTGCGGACTGTTTTTTTCACGCGATTCAGCCAATCAGAATGAAGAACCACAATTATCTCACGTTAAGTTTTTCCGCCTGTCAAAGTCAATCTGCGCATATATGCTGCATCAATAAAAAAACACGCACAACTTCTCATTCATTGGTTTGGGTATGTGTAGAATGTGTAACTATACTTTGCTGCGTATTTTTTTTGGGCTGGTGTATTTGGGTTCGGCAGGTTGATAGAATTTGCCGTTAACACCAGCTTTTAGGAGTTGCTAAAATTATGCCGCAAAGGCTGTGCGTTACAAACTGCGCATAGATTGTAATAACATCCGCGTACCAGCGCACAAACGCATTTGCGCTCACAATCTTAAGTATAGGACGCACGCAGTACAGTAAGCTCGCGCAGCGTTCGCGCAGGTTCACCCGCGATAGCCGGATACGCGCATTTGTTGCGCTGACATTGTAATCTGTCGTACTGCGCAAAGGGTTTTGCCCATCGCGTTAATGCGTTTTTGCGCGGGCGCAAACGTATGCGCCAAGATTGTAATAGGGCCCATCAGGTCTTCATGCTGATGGGCAGTGCATGAAAAATGCCACCCCGCAGCATGTAGACTTCATACACTCCAGGTAAGAAATAAGAAAGGAATCCCAGGTGACCTGCTTTAATTTCCTTCCTGCAGCATATGAATTATACATGTTGCAGGGCAGCACTTTTCCCTGCGCTCCCCCTCTGCATGAAATAGTATTAGGTGCCCAGGAAAACATGTCTGACCTGACAACCCTAGGTTACAATGATGGAAATGAGAGGGGGGTTAATATAGCTGCAGGGAGACTTTTCTTAAGTCTTATGTAAGGAATGGGTTAATATAGGGAATGTGGATATTGTGAAGAGTAAGGGGTGACAGGGGTTAATATAGTCGCTGGGAGACTGATATTGGCATTGCAGGGGTTAATAGGTAAAGGGCTTCCACTGGGCATGTCAGGCAGTGCCCTCACACTCACAGCGGCTCAGGTTCAGGGTCACTCGCTGTCTGTGCAGGTTCTTCAGGTTGTCACATTGTTTGTGACACATTGTACAGATCTGATGCAGAGCAGCTCGGTTCGGCTACAGAGAATAAAATACTCTGAAATCACACGTTACCGGATGTACCGGCAGGGAGTGAGCGGGGAGAGCCCGGGAGGAGCCGCCTGCCTGCAGTGACGGCCCCGGGGCAGTTTGCAGTGTTTAGGGGAGTCAGTCCCTGAGCCCCGACTCACTTGTCAAATGAACCGTCCGAAAAGAACCGGTTCATCTAAAGGGGTTATTCAATAAGCGGCGAACTTGCCATCAAATTGTACCAAATGGTGCAGTTTCGTGTCAGTTCGCCTGTTCAGAAAGCTGTTAATTCTCCAAATACAGTGGAAGTGACAGTGAAATACGGAGCAGTTCTCTGCAATTCTGCAAACTCCGGCGGCAGAGAAATTGTCCCATAGAGAAGTAATGGTTAATCTATTCAGAGACGCCAAATTGCGCAAAAACACCAGAGAAATGCCCTGATATGCGGTGATTCAGTTAACAGGTTTAAACAGGAGAATCCATAGGATTCAATGGAAAAAAAATAGTATAGTTTTTATATATTTTAATTCAATTTTTTATTCATTTAATTTTCAGCAAAAAACTTTTTATATTTATTTTGATTTTTTTTAGGCAAAATTTTTCATTCACAATTTTGTTTTTAAAGGCTTTTTTTATATTTTGTAACAGATCGTTTTATTTCCACACATTTTAATGCGTTTTATTGTTTTAAACATCTATTAGAAGAATCGCATATCATGAGGAATAGTATCATGCGGTATGACCCCTGCATGCTGCCCTAAAAAGCCCAAAATAGGGCAGATGAGACTCTTTATCCACGTCAGGCCATTCATCTAGGACAGGGGTTCCCAACTGCGGTCCTCAAGTCCCCCCAAAAGGTCATGTTTTCCAGATATGTGAAGCTCAGCCCAGGTGATATGATTTGCTGCTCAGTGATTGGAGGATTCAGTCTGTATTTCCCCAAGGTAATCCTTAAAACCTGTCCTGTTAGGGGGACTTGAGGACCACAGATGGGGACCACTGATCTAGGAGAAGGACACGGATATAACATCATACGACCCGGGGACCTCACTGTCACTGTTCCAGCTTGCTGAGCCATGGCAGATGAACCTCAGGTGTAAAGGGTGGTGCCAGTACTGCGCACACTGCCCCCACCTAAAACAATTCCCTGCACAGGCTTAGCGGGCAAACACATGTCTATAATAAGATCATCATCAAGTCCTGCAGCGATGGGAAAGGGGCGAACCGGCAGGTGGAAGATGACACCGGAAGCCATGACATAGAAGAACAGCAGAATTCAGTGGGATTTTCTCTGCAGTTCGGTGGTCAGTTCGGTGCTCTTTGGTAGTCTGTTCGGTGGCTCCACGTTCGGCACACTTCGGGGACCCTGTGGTGAATACTGAATTCACCGCAGGGACGGCGAACTAGAATCACTGAATCGCACCGAAGGACAAAGCACCGAAATTTCATTGAAATTCCTGTGCTTTCTGAATAACCCCTTAAGTCAGGGATCGGCAGCCTTGGTCCTCCAGATGTTTTGGAAGTAATATTCCAACGAGGCTCAGACAATCTAATCAGTGGTTGAGCATCATGGGAAATGTAGTTCCAAAACATCTAAGCGATCCAGACTTCCCATCACTATATTTCGGCAGGATGGCATAACTCCTGAGCTGCGTCCTCACTGCTCACCTCCCAAGCGTCCCTGATTAGGAGCGACAGTCCTTATTTCACACCCATAGCCAGCTTTGAGTGACTTCCTTTTCTTAAATACTGACAAAACAGTTACGATGCTCTTTGGAACAGAACCTAAACTACATAAATTGCAAAATCCCCATCTATGTGTCAGGACAAAATGTGGTTAGACCCAAATCTATTCTTTGGCCCTAACATCGAAAAACTTTCATCAAAACTTTACCCCAAACTAGGTGCCCTGTACAGAAACAAATCCTGCCTGAGCTCCGCGGTAAGGCTAGGGTCAGACGAACGCATTTTTCACATTGTCCGTGAAAAGTGCGTTCGAACGAATGGACGTATTTTTTCACGGAATACGCGATAGCGGTCATACGATGCGCATTTTCATCAGTGATTTCGTACGGATCATCAATAAACCCTTTTTGCGTCTGGATGTTATGTTGGCCGTACGTGTGCAGCGTCTGACGTCTCCCAATCACGCAAACACGCCGCTATGCGGCCGCAGCGCACTCTGTACGTCAGTAGTAGCGGTTTGACGTTCTCGAAAAAATGCGTTCGTTTGCCACTTGCGTTGCCCGGACGAACTTTCGTGCGGCCGTTCGTCGTATGTTCCCCGGCATTGGACGTCATTTGCTGCTAGCACGGCCGTGATTTCGTGCGGCTAAACGCACGTTAAAACTGCTTTCGTCTGACCTTAGCCTTAGAAAGCAGATTGTACAGCAAATGCTTATGCCGGCTATTGAACATGAAGATGTAGTGTATGCAGTGGCCCCGCAAACACACCTTCATAAACTTACTACATTGTATAACTCATTCTGTCTGTTTGTGCTACAATGTAACTACATGACCCACCATTGTGACATGTTAAAAGAACTAAACTGTCCGTCGCTGGAATCTAGACGCACCCTTCACCTTTCCAACCTGGTATTTAAGAGCTTTTCTGGGAAGCTGCCACCCTACCTGAATAGACTGCTTCCTCCCGCAGTTCCCTCATCCTATAACCTCCGATCCAGGACCAGCACCTTACTTGCAATACCACAATACAAAAAGACAGTGTCTCGATGCTCATTTTCCTACAGAGCACCGCAGTTATGGAATAACCTCCCAGACATAATCAAATCTTCCCCCAGTCTAAAGTCAATTAAGAGCTATTAACTTACCTCAATACAGAATGCACCTGTAAACATGTAACACAGTGACTATATACAGAATGCACCTGTAAACATGTAACATAATGACCAAAACAGAAAATAATCTGTATATTTGTTTTGTTTTTGTTTTTTAAAATTTTGCATTTATTACTTTGTATTTCTGTAATGACTGTAAAAGTTTGGGGTTAGTGTGTGGGTTTTTTTTAGGGGCTCCTCCATGTATTCAGGATGTGCGAGTGTATAACAGAGCTGCAAGGCAATAAACTTCCCAGCAATGACACTAAACTATAATAAATGTTTTGAGAGATCACTGGGTTAAGTAAATCACTTTGCCTTTTTTATAATGTGTACCAGCAACTGGGATTTACTGGTCTCCAGCTTGTGTACCTGACTTGAACCTGTTACAGCGTCCGTCCCCTCTATTCAGTCAAGCTGATCTGCAGCAGCTTCTCTTCTCACAACCCTCAGGCCAGAACTTGAGGAAGTGCAGTATATTTATATGTATAAATGAGACCAGTTTTATGGACAACAGATGGGGGGAGGGGGGGGGGTAACCTGACACAATCAATCAACCAAATACATTGTCTCCATGAGGGGGGGGGGACTTTGAATTCCTAGAGAAGTCACAGAAACCTAATTAGTTCCCTAAAACGGGATTAACAAACACAGAGGAGAACAATCTGTCTACAATGTATCACAAACAAACTTCTAAAATACAGTTTCAAGATACATGTAGTTCTAACTCATTTACACTTTGAGAACTGGTTTTGTCAAAGTGGTCCACGATCTCTTGCCAGGAGGCCAGCATCCACACCTTTCCAACAGGCACAGAGACCATGTAAAGTGTGTGGGCAAGGGTGCCAAGGAGGGTGAGGGCACAAAGGTAGAGGGAGCTTTAGTTCCATAATGTATATATTTAAGTAATTAATATAAGTAATAAGTCCTTTATTCCATAACGTCATCTTAAAGAACTGATTAGGAATGGCTTTCTCTATGGCCCCACCTCCAGCGACGTTCCTTAAACCGTGAGCGTCCATGTTTGGCTGATCTGTGAAAATACATGATATGAATGACGTCTCCAGGCTGATGAGGAATGGGATGCTGAGTACCTGCGAACGGATCTGTGCACGTTGTAACAAGTCATCTGCTACAATGAAGAGAACAAATGTTACACCCTGTAACAACATAGCAATCTGGAAACCACCGCGTCCTCTTCACCCTGGGACCAGGCGGCCGTATTCTCTATTTTTTGTCATTACTGGTTGCAGGCGAGAATAACAAGTGACCTTGGAACTGCTCATTATTTTCCATCCCCCTGCATATTAGTGCTGTACAGTGATACAATGTACAGGAACCTCCTGAGAGGGGAGTTTGCGGCTTGACTGGAAAGGACAGGGCCGTTATGATTAAAGTGCGGGACTTTTACATTTAATAGTTGGAATAGGCCCATATGTTAATCTTTCTTCAACTTTGTTATGCCTCAACATTTTACAGGATTTTGGAGCAGGTCTTGAATTTTAAATAGAAACATGAACGAGGCGCCGTGGTGATTACCTGCCACCCTCTCGCAGTTAATTCTATGTCTGCTTACAGGAGAAACCCGTCTTTGCGACAAACTGAGGGGTCAAGTCCTAAAAAAAAGAAGTGTGGGAACACAGACTTCTGTCCCCCCAATAATCACCTTGCATTAAACCGAAACATCTAATAAATTTATACATATTAGGTTTGCACTGATACCAATTTTTTTATGACCGAGTACCAGTACGAATACTATTTTTGTAGGTCCTCACTGATACGGAGTAATGACACCTTTATTTAGCCACTTGAACGCTAAGGACATACAGGGAGCGTCCTTTCATTTCCTTCCCGTGTGCGGAGGACGTTAGCCACACGTCTCTGCATTCAAGCCCCCCCTATACCTCACCTCTCAGACTGGGGTCCCACACGTCTGACTTTCTTGAAGGCAGATCTGCGGATTATACACCAAGACACGGAGGCTTCATATTATGCTTAACTCTCCTTTACTTAACCATAGCAGTAAAGAAAAAATACAATAAAGTTTTTAATTTGGGACAATGAAAAAAAACTTTTTTTGTATTTAGAACAGAAATTGTACAGAACCAGTAAGAATAGGGCAGTCCAAACAGTAGCCAATCAGCAGTCACCCGCGGGCATAAATTCCTGGACTGCGCTAACCACGCCCTCTTTTCTTTACTGCCATACAGCTAAGTACTTCTCTCTGTTGCTACTGCAATTATTGCCTTAAGATTATAAATATATACACATAAATATATATATATATATATATGTTATATTTATCTCTTTGTTGTTTAACCCCTTAAGGACGGGAGTAGTTTTACAACTTCGGCGCGGTTTCGGAAGTAGAAGTTTGCTGAGCTCATTTTGACCATTCTTAAGTCACGTATTATTATACCACCCAGACAAATTATATATCGTTCTTTCCGGCAGACTCGGCAGATTAATAATATATCATTATTATATGTATATGTCATGCCCTGCCAAAATGCTATAACAAAAAATGTAAAAAAATGTGAATTTTCAATAAAATTTCACTCTTCCACAGTGTGTAAAGTGTTTTTTTTTTTAAATTTTATTATCCGAGGCTCTGCGGTCATATTCTAGGGGTAGATTTGTTAAAAAAATTAGAACGGGGAACCTATTTTTTTTTGGGGAGAAATTGTGTGATTTTAGCTAAACCCCCCAAAAAAAAACACATTAGTGAAGCATCATTGTTCACAGTATAATTGAAATGTGAACAATAGTGCTGCATTAAAAAAAAATATAATAATAAAAAAAATTTTTGTTATTATTTTTTTATTATTTATTTTTATTTTTACACTTTTATTTTACATATAACATGGTCATGTTTGATATCATTGGAAAGGCCATGCTCTGGCCTTTCCAGCAATATCAGACATGACCCCCTAGCTGCCACTGATCAGGAGATAAAGGGGTTCAAAGAACCCCCCTATCTCCTGCAAGGGATTTCCATAGGAAATCCCTTTGCAGCTACTGGGTTCCCCGGTTAACTGACATCATCGCGCATGGCGCGATGAGTCAGTTGACCAGGGGGGGACCCAGAGGTGGGGGCTGCCATTCAAGATGGCAGCCCCCACCGGAAATAGGCCGCGGTCGGGCACAAATTAATGCCCGGTCGCGACCTGGCAGCTAAGGGGTTAACCCCCCATACAATCGCTGGAAAGGTCAGGCTGTGACCCTTCCAGCGATGCTGGCCACAGCCGCCTGGTCCCCGGCGATGGGGAGACAGAGGGAGACAGATCCCCCCCCTCCCCTTCAGGCGCTTCCCCTGCTCCGGCGGGGGGGGCGCCTGAAACTGACGTCATCGCGCCGGTGGCGCGATGACGTCACAGCGCCGGAGTAGGGATCACACTGATCTGACTCCGCGGGAGTCAGAGCAGCGTGGGAGCGACCGGAGGAGGTAAGTATTACCGGAGGGGGGCTGTAAATGCCGAGGACGTACATTTACGTCCTGCGGCGTCAAAGCCCGCCTAATGCAGGGCGTAAATGTACGTCCTGCAGCGTTAAGGGGTTAAGGCGCAATTTATCGCCGGTTCTATATTCTCTCGGTCCCGCTTTTTTCCATCTGCGGTACTGAAGGGGAGGTTGCCGCCAGCTGGTGGTCGCGTTGCTAGGGAGCAGGACGCTCTCTGGCCACGTTCATTAGAGGTGTTTTTTTCCTCTCATCTTTTTTCCTTTCTGGGCGCGGCCGCATTGTCTATTCACTCAGCGGCCAGCACCATTTAGCATAAGGGGCGCGGTTTTGCGCCATTTTGCAGAGGGGTGTCGACTTTCTCCTCAGGTTGCTCCCTCACACTGCAGGCTCGCGCTGAGGGAACTGGCAACATTGTTTCAGCGATTTTTTTTTCACACTGTTACGGTCTCTACAATGTCGGGTGAAGAAAGCCCCATGACTTCTAAACAGAACTCCGCTTCTGCGGAGGTGATGTCTGCTATTGCACTTATGTCCTCTAAGTTTGTAAATACACTTCTAAAGGTATTTAGTGCACAAAATACTGACAGACAAAATTCAAGCTCAGAACTTGTAAGACCACACACCTCTGACAGGTACTGGTCAGCCCGTGAGGGTGGAGTACCCTTTACTCCTTATGAGGGAGTTGGTTATAGAAAAGCCTGGTAAATCCCAGACGCCAAAGAAACACACTTGCAAGAGTGACAAGTCACGCAAGCGGAGGCCTACCCACGAGGTCAAAAAACACGGGTGGAAACGGGCCAGACGAGCTGATACGAGCTCAAGCAGTTCTGAGATTTACAGTTCAGAGACTGAAAAAAGTGACGAATTTTCAGATTCCAGTGATTATGAGTGGGCACCGGGCGACTCTGAAGGCTCCGTTTCACCTCAGGATGAAGCAGCCCCATTAGATGCTCTAGGGCGAGCAATGTTTGTTCCGGAGCTGATCACACATCCACGGTCATCCGAATGAGCTCCATTGGAGCATGTGGCTAAGTACATTGAGAGTCGTATCCGTAAACCATTTGACACAAAGACCCGCAATAAAACTAAGGCTGAATGCCCACGACCAACATTGGCCTCTGACGCTGCTTCGGCACCGGAGGTTAATGAAGATATAGTTGAATTCCTCCAGAAGACTGGTTGGAACCCCAAGAAGGGTTTGGAAGCGACACTGAAAACGTGTCAAGATAAATTGCTGGACATCTTGGGTCCACTGACCAAATTGTTTAATGCCATTGAACATGATCTCTTAGAAAATAATAAACCCGATCTCTTCGAATACCGAGGCTGGGTACAACGAATGGTCTGTGTCCTTGGTAACGCCAATTTGGCTATCTCCACGGAACGTAGACGTTCCATCATTCTACGTATTGAACCAAAATTGGTATCAATGGCCAATAAGGAACCTGGCCTGGAGGCTAATGGTTGCCTTTTTGCAGAGGATTTTATTAAACAGATGAGCTCTAAGGCTAACTCATTTTCTTTTTTGTAAATAAAAGGGTTTTATTTTAAATTTTTCACAGCAAACAAAGATATACGAAAGTTGTACATGTATCAAAGTCATCAGCTCGCAGGCTGGGCGGTGGCATCATCATAAAACAACATGTATCTTTTACATTCGAGTTAGTCTTCTAAGTCTGATTCCTAAGTATCAGCATCAAGTCAGATTAACGTTATTGGGATCACGTGGAAAGGGTAAATTAAACTAAGACCAAAAAAAAAAAAAAAAAAGGGGGTATTGGGGAGAGGGGAAATGGCCTGGGAATTTGGGCAAATCCCTACTGGGCACAGAAACCATAAAACAGTGCATTCACTATACGTCAAGGGTAGAGACTAGAGCGTCTTAAGAAGGAATGTGGTCAGATACAGCGTCACATTGGCTCAATTACAGTAACAAGGCACGAAATTCTGCTCCCCCCGATTGGAGGATCCAAGTACTCCAAATCGGAGTATATTGGGCCGTCATACCGTTCATTGAGTAGTACAGTTGTTCGACTCTATGGATCTCTTCCATTTTAGAGAGCCAAAGATGCATGGGAGGGCTCACCCTTTGCTTCCAAAATAGGGGTATTAGACTTTTGGCAACATTCAGAATGCGGATACACACCGATTTTTTGTAACCTGAAGTAGCGTAGTGTACATGATGTAATAGCATGGTGGCTGGTCGGAAGTCGGGGGGAGGTTCTATGAACAGTTGAGTGATTTTATGTATCTTTCCCAATATAGGCGAATTACTGGGCAAGACCACCATATGTGAAGTGCCGATCCCGGGCTTTCACCACAACGCCAGCACTCATCCGACATATCAGGAAACACGTGGCTAAGCTGTTCAGGGGTCTTATACCACAGGGATAGTAATTTATATGCCGTCTTCTGTGGGCTAACTCATTTTCAACCATTAATAAGGTCCGATCTTCAATGAAACGAGCTTTCCCCAACAAAATTTTCGACCGGGCCGGGAAAAGTAGAGGCCGTTTTCCCGGCCGGAACCCACAATCCCATAATCGAGGCTTCTTTCAGTCTACCGTCGACCAGAACCAGCAAGGAACAGCTGGACAAGGGAATTTCCTCCCACAACGAGCCAGACCAGTTCGAACTAGATTCTTCCGAGGTTCTCGTAGACCACCTTATACCGGTGAGTATGGTAAACAACCAACATTTTTTCCAAACCCCAATAGGGGGCAGAGTCCACCTTTTTTACCCAAATTTTTTTTTTTTGTGAAAGGATTTTACCAGGAAGGATACATTGAGATTTCTCTCGTTTTCAAGTATGCCCTGGGTGGCGAGTATGTACCGTTAGGTGTCTTGCCAAGGACACTTACTGGAGAGGTTGCTCGCTGGGATCGAACCCATGACTCCACAGGCTCTCTCCATGCAGAGCAGTGACATTACCTCTACTCCATCCAGCCGGTACAAATTGGCGCCAGATCACTTCAGACCCGTGGGTACTAAATACGATTATGGGTCACATCCATAGAATTCGATGTGTTACCGATCCAGACATGTATGCCTCTACCACTGTTTATGACTCCAGATCACAGTCATTTGATAGACCAAGAAATTTTGGATTTACTCCAAAAAGACGCTATAGAAAAGGTGTCTCCACCAGTCCCGGTATTTGTAAGCAACATTTTTCTGGTACAAAAGAAAGGGGGAGATTTAAAAAGCCTAAACGAGTACATTTCTTATTACCACTTCAAGATGGAGGGCATTCCATCATTAAAAGAATCTGTGTCCAGGCGATTGGATGGTCAAGATAGACCTCAAGGATGCCTATTTGACGATACCAATAGCGGAACACAGCAGGAATTATCTCCAATTCCTTTGGAACGACCATCTATGGCTCTTCAAGTCCCTTCAAGTCCCTTCCATTCGGCCTTTCATCGGCCCCCAGATGTTTCACAAAGATCATGAAGCCGGTGGTCTCGTTTTTAAGGACCAAAGGAGTTCGTTTGATTGTATATCTAGACGATATACTTCTTATGGCTCAGGATATTTCCATCATTATGGTTCATCGCGATTTAACGATCACTTTACTAACGAGACTAGGCTTCATGATCAACTGGGAAAAATCCAGCCTGGAACCAGCCAGTAATATAGAATTTCTAGGGTTTCTAGTAGACTCAGTTCTTATGTCTCTCAGTCTCCTGACCGTGAAAGTCCTCCAGATCCGGAGGGAAGTAAGAAGGTTGTCTTCACAACCAATGTTTCCTCTGAGGGCTCTGGCAACGCCTGCTGGGGATGCTTTCAGCATCAATTCAAGCAGTATTTCCAGGACCCCTCTATTATCGAGCCCTGCAAAGGCTCAAAGCATCATGTCTACGACAAGGAATGCTTTATTCGGATTTGATTTCTCTAGACGAAGATTCGCGTATAGAACTTCGGTGGTGGAGGGATCACATAGATACTTGGAACGGTCATTCCTTTTTCCCTCAACCAGAGGTAGTTATAGATTCCGACGCAGCAACTATGGTTGGGGTGCGCGGCTAGGTTCGATATCCACTGGAGGCAGATGGGCTTTGGCAGAAGCCTCCTTACATATAAATGTTCTAGAACTCCTAGCTGTTTTTTTTTGCTATACAGAGTTTTCTCAAAGACAGAATTTTCCATTCAGTGCTACTCCGCATGGACAATTTCTCTGCAGTTACACACATAAATCGGTTAGGGGGTCCCAGGTCAAAACAATGGTCGGAGGTGTCCAAAAGGTTTTGGGGAGTTTGCCTTTCCAACAACATCACAGTGAAGGCCCAATTTATTCCAGGGTTATGCAACGTCGTGGCAGACTGGAATTCCAGGCATTTAGTAGACCTCAGCGATTGGAGGTTAGACAGAATGATATTCCTATCTTTATCGTCCCTATGGGGTCCGTTTACAGTAGACCTCTTCGCTTCTCGTTTGAATACGCAGTTACCACATTATTTCAGTTGAAGGCCAGATCCAGAAGCGTTAGGAACAGATGCTTTCTACCAAACCTGGCCTCAGGGAACACTATGCATTTCCTCCTTTCCTCCTGATTTCCAGGATCGTTCGGATAATGCGATCCAATCGATCAACATTAGTTCTGATCACTCCATGGTGGACGACACAACCGTGGTTTCCCCAGCTATTGGAGTTGTCAGTGGATGTCCCTCGGATCCTCCAGGCGAACCCTGTTCCTCTGCAGGATCCGGAGAACACGTTACACAACGTTCTGTCTGTCCCTTCGTTTCGCCTCATCGCATGGAAGGTCTCGGGCAACCTTTCACTGGTCCTGGAATTTCGGAAGCTACTTCCAATTTACTCTCCAGTGCTTGGGCACCAGGTACTAGAAAACAATATCGTTACTATTGGAACTGCTGGGTCACTTGGTGTTTGGGCAAACAGGTTGATTCCTTTTCAGCTCCTATAGAAGATATTCTTCAGTTTCTCACCTCATTGTTTGAAGAGGGCAGGGCATATCGTACTATCAATAATTTCAGATCTGCTATCTCAGCTTATCATCCCAGTATCGATGGTACCCCTGTGGGTCAACATAGATTGGTATGCAGATTACTTAAGGGTATTCGTTTAAAACGTCCTCGTTCGCGTTACACTTTTACATGGGACGTAAATGTAATGTTAGATTTTCTGGACCAATTGCCTCCCAACACAGAATTATCAATCAAGCAATTGTCGGGTAAATTAGCTATGCTGTTATGCCTAATCTCATGTAAAAGGGTCTCTGACGTCCGTGCTCTGGATCTGTCAGGACGTTCCTTTACCCCAGCTGGGGTAGCTTTTTCCATTTCTAGACGCACAAAAACTGCTATTTCTCACGTTTTTTATCCAGCTTTTCCCCAAAGACCAAATTTATGTCCTGTATCATGTTTACAAGAATACGAGAGGGTTACAGCCCCTTATCGTCTCCTGTCTTTCGATCGCCTATTTCTTACTATGACGAAACCTTACCATCCGGTTTCTTCCACTACCTTGGCTAGATGGGTTAAGTGGATTATGGCAGAAGCTGGTATTGACGTCTCTGTGTTTGGGGCCCATTCCTCTCGGAGTGCGGTAGCCTCTACGGCAATGGCTCAAGATTGCAGATTAGAAAATATCATAAAAACTGTGAATTGGTCAAATGATTCAACTTTTAAAGAGTTTTATTTTAAACCCATTATTCACTTTGCATATTCTTTTATTAATTAAGCTTTCAAGAAGCATAATATGAAGCCTCCGTGTCTTGGTGTATAATCCCTAGATTCTCCTATACGTTTGACAGGGAATCTAGATTATAAATAAAGACACGGAGGCGAATATTATCCCACCCATATTTGGGTATTACACCACAAACATTCACCCTACCCAGGGTAAGCTACACTTCAGGTTATGGTTAGGTTAATCATATTAAGCCTGTGTCTCATGACTTCCAAATTAATTTCTGATTCTTTCATGGTATTAATCTTCAGATTCTCTTTCTCCGGTTCCAGGTACATAATACAAAGGTCCAAATCACCTGCTTCCTCCGCTCGTTTTTCCTTTCTACTATTCAAAGGATCTTCGTGATGGCTACATCCAAGAAAAGAGGGCATGGTTAGCGCAGTCCAGGAATTTATGCCCGCGGGTGACTGCTGATTGGACTGCCCTATTCTTATTGGTTCTGTACAATTTCTGTTCTAAATACAAAAAACTTTTTTTTTCATTGTCCCAAATTAAAAAAACTTTATTGTATTTTTTCTTTACTGCTATGGTTAAGTAAAGGAGGAGAGTTAAGCATAATATGAAGCCTCCTTGTCTTTATTTATAATCTAGATTCCCCGTCAAACGTATAGGAGAATCTAGGGATTTACATCCCTCCCAACATCATCGCGCCGGGTGCGAAGTCTGTTTCAGGCACCCCCGCCAGAGCAGGAGGTCATTTGGACCCCTGTATCTCCCCATCGCTGAGCGATAGAGTCGAGAGCGGCATCGCTGGAAAGTAGGGATGAGCTGTTCGGTTCGGAGTTCGACCCGAACTTTAGATCGCGAACGCCGAACATTTCCGGGTGTTCGCCGCATGTTCGACCACAATGGACCACAATGCATTTTCGCACTGGCCTGAAGCTCGTAATTGGCTACAGCCTTGCACCTGACCACAGGTCTGGTGCAAGACAGGTTCAACAGTATGCCAATCACGGCTCAGAGTCCTGATTGGGCAAATTTTGCCCAATCATGGGCTCACAGAGCTAAGTCCCGCAGCACACTATATAACGTTTTCACACGCCGATTCTGCACGCATTTCAGAGGAGATAGTTGTGTGTTGGTACTGCCGGTCTGCCACGCTACTGGGGGGGGGGGGGGTCTGGGGGGTCTCATTTCTACCAAATATCAGGGAATTTAGGTGATGTGTGTCTTGTCACTGTGCCAGCAAGTTTTTTTGGGGTCTACAAATTTCTTTAAAACATTTGCGAATTGAGGTGATCTTCTGTGTCTCGTCACACAGCCAGTACCACGCAGTATTTTGGGGCTCACTAATTTCTACAAAACATTAGGGAATTGTTATAATCCGTGTGTTCTCACTGGCTGCCACCCATCAAGGGGTCTCACTGATTTATAGGAGGTGTCTGAGACTTGTAATCTGTGTCTTGTCACTGGCTGCCAGCTATCAGGGTGTCTCACTGAGTTATACCAGAGGTCTTTAAATCTTTATACCAGAGTTGAATCAGAGTTCTGTATATATTAATCTTTATATCACTCACCATGTCTGAAAGAACAAAAAGGACAGGCAGACGCTCCCAGACACAGATAAGAGGGCAAGCAGCCCCTGTGTCGGGAGGCTGTGCCTCTGGTCGTGGTGGACGTGGTGCATCCTCTGCAGAGGCACGCTTGTCCTTTCTAACTGGTGCTGGCCGTCTTAAGCAGCAGCAACATACAGAGGACTTGGAGGATGAGGATGGCCTGGTTAGCCAATCCACCGAGTCCTCTGCCAGCCAGGCTTCTAGTGCTTTACAGTCCACCTCAGCTGCCAAAGCTACTCCTGCCGTAGCCTCGCTATCACACACGGAGGAGTCAGCTGAATTGTTTGACTACAATGAGAGTGACATGCTGCTTAAGGATGCGCAGCAACTACATTGCTCTGATTCAATCTCTGGAGGTTGAGGAAGGGAGTATAATCAACCTAGAGGAAGGGAGTGCCAGTGATGACACACAAATAACTGGCACTCATGTTGCCCCAGCAGCTGCAGCATACTGCCAAGTTGGCTCCAGTGACGAGGAGATAGGGGGTGAAGATGACATTGATGAGGAGGTCACTGACTCCACCTGGGTGCCTGATCGAACAGAGGAATTAAGTGAGGAAGAGGGGGAGGAGGAGGCACAGCAAACATGAGGCACAACATCCTCTGTGACCAACCGTAGCACTAGCCAGTCCAAGGCATCACATGTCAGAGCTGCTCCGGTGCAGAGCGCTGTTGTATCAAAGAACACATGCAGGAACTCTGTTGTCTGGGAGTTCTTTAAGAAATGTGCAGTAGAGAGCAGCGTTGCTATTTGTAATCTATGTCAGATGAGGCTTAAGCGTGGGAAAGATACCGGACACTTGGGTACCACATGCTTGAGGCGATATATGAACAACTGCCACACATCCCGTTGGCGCAAAACTTTGCGTAGGTCCTCCTCCTCCTCCTCATCTGTCTCTACCCCCACTGTATGTCCTGCCATGTCATTGCCTATAACCTCCACCGACAGGGATGATGCTACAGTAATGGATGTACCAGGTCCTTCCTCACAATGTGACATCATCCCAGTAGCTGAAGATTTACGCAGTCAGTTTACGTTGCCGCAGCTGCCGCAGCTGCCGCAGCGAAAGAAAAAATATAGTCCCAACCATCCCCAAGCACAGCATCTAAATGCCAGCTTAGCAAAATTACTCGCAATGCAGCTGCTGCCTTTCCAGCTGGTGGACTCTGCTCCCTTCGTTGAATTTGCTGAATGTGCTGTTCCACAGTGGCAGGTTCCAAAACGCCATTACTTTTCACGCAAGGCCATTCCAGCACTATACCAGCACGTGGAAGACAATGTTATCCAGTCATTGGGAAAGGCAGTCAGCAGCAAGGTACATGTGACTTTAGACACGTGGTCCAGCAAGCATGGACAGGGTCGTTACATTTCCTTCACGGCACACTGATTGCAGCTGGGAGGGATCCAAGACAGGGCTCTTTGCTGGAGCTTGTTCATCCACCACGCCTCCAGAAAGCTGCTTGTATGAGGTCTGTCTGCTCCACCACCACCTCTCCCTCTACCTCCTCCTCCGTCTCTGGCGAAGTGGCAGTTAAACCGACGCCTGACAGGGTCTATGCAATGGCTCAAGCAAAAAGATGCCATACTGTGCTTGAGCTGGTTTGTTTAAGGGACAGGAGCCACACCGGGCCAGAAATTCTGTCAGCTCTGCAGGGGCAGGTGCAGAGATGGTTAACACCACGCCAGCTTCAGCTGGGAATGATCGTCTGCGATAATGGCAGCAACCTTCTCTCCGCCCTACGCAAGGGTAAATTGACACATGTACCATGCCTAGCACACATCCTAAATCTGGTGGTACAGCGTTTCCTAACCAAGTACCCAGGCATTCCAGAGCTTCTCATCCCGGCCAGAAAAGACTGCAGCCACTTCAGATGGTCATTCCGAGCAAGCGTTCGCCTGGCAGAAATTCAAAGAGAATTCCACCTTCCCACAAACCGTCTGATCTGTGACATGTCCACCAGGTGGAACTCGACATTAGCAATGCTGCAGCGTCTGCACAAGCAGCAGAGGGCCATCAACGAGTACCTGTGTGAGTATGGCACAAGGACAGGTTCAGGTCAACTTGGTTTCCCCCCCTGCCCCGCAGTGGCTGATGATTAAGGATGCATGCACTGTACTGTCACTATTTGAGCAGGCAACGAGGATGGTGAGCAGGGACAGTGCATGCATCAGTGACACAATTCCTTTAGTGTTCCTGCTGGAGTACACTCTGCAGGGAATTATAGATGTGGCTCTAGAGGCAGAGCAGCGGGAGGAAGAGGAGGCCTTCCCTAGCTCTCAAGGCTCCAGTCTTCCAGCAGACAGCATTCCAGCGGGTCCTACTCAGATCAGACAGGAGGAGGATGAGGAGGAGGAGGACTATTTAAGTAGTGGGGGCATTGAAGGTGGGGATTCCTCAAGGGAGGGTTTCGTGTGCCCAGAAACACAAGGGCTAGTACGTGGCTGGGAGGAGGAAGTGCACAATACGGTCATCCTCATTGACCAGGAAGACTCGGCAGCTAATGCCACCTCCAACCTACGCTGCATGGGCTCCCTAATGATGCAAAGCCTGCTAAAGAACCCCAGGATTCGTGCTATCAAGGAGAGGGATCATTACTGGTTGGCAACCCTTCTTGATCCACGATACAAGGGTAAAGTTGCAGAGCTCATCCTGCCCACACAGAGGGAGCACAGGATGAAAAAACCTGAGGACGCTCTAAAGCGACACTTGTGTAACACCTTTCCAGGCACTGGTAGATTACCAAGTGCTGACACACGTGCTTCTGAGGCTGCGGATGATCAGAGGAATAGTGGTGAAGGCCAGGGCCGCTTGACCGATGCATTTTTTAAGTCCTCGATGCCCAGGGACGCAGGGCCGTCTTTAATATTGACTGGACCCTGGGCAACCATGTTCTTGGGCCCCCCCATAGGAATTTTACTCTCCATCCCATCCTTAAAAAAAAAAAAAAAAAAAAAAAAAAAACACACAGATTACATTTTATGAAACAAGCCTATTTATTTGTTTTATAATTTTTTTTTACAATTACACATCCTAAATACACAATATCTCTGTGTGTACACATCATGCACAAATATATATATATATATATATATATATATATATATATATGTACTATTGTGTATATACATCCTTTGTGCACGTACACATCCAATGTACACATTCTATATACTGTACATGTACACATAATATATACATCATATACAGACTTGCATCATATACACATAATCTACACATCACACACATCATATATGCACAATTTACACTAACACACATTATATATACATAATCTACACATCACACACATACACATTATATATATATATATATATAATCATACATAATCTACACATCACATATCACACAGACACACATATATACATAATTTACACAACACACACACACCATCTATATACAAATTAACATGTGACATAGACAAGCTGGAGGGGTGGGGGAACAGGGGGTCTTGTAAGCAGAGCCCTGCTTCTTACTTCATGCTGCTGCAGTCTCTCAGACAGGCTGGCCTGGCAGGGCAGAGCACTGACTACTTCCTGAATCCAGGATCTTCTTGTGGGGGAACTGCATGTTGAAGAGAAGGGGGAGGAGCCAAACGCAGCTCCCAAGATGCATCCCTCTCAAGTGCGGCCTCACCTCCTCGCTGTGGTCTCGTCACCATCACCACGGAGGGGAGGCATCCTGTGACACCACGATTTTTGCGGGCTCAAGAGCAGCTGCTTTGGGCCCCATAACACTGACTGGGCCCAGGGCAGCTGCCCCTTTTGCCCTGCGCTAAAGACGGCCCTGCAGGGACGTCAAATGTAGGCACCCATTGCCAGCGTCTTCACCATATGGTGCAGGACTACCTAGGGGCATGGGCAGACCTGGATACGTTTCCAGCAGATGATCTACTGGCTTACTGGGTGTTGAGATTGGATCACTGGCCAGAACTTAGCCAATATGCTATGCAGCTACTAGGTTGCCCTTCATCAAGCGTGCTTTCTGAAAGGACGTTCAGTGCTGCTGG
This sequence comes from Leptobrachium leishanense, assembly GCA_009667805.1. Taxonomy (NCBI): domain Eukaryota; kingdom Metazoa; phylum Chordata; class Amphibia; order Anura; family Megophryidae; genus Leptobrachium; species Leptobrachium leishanense. The sequence goes on from RXON01003636.1 coordinate 48,166, forward strand.
AGGTTTTGTCACAGACAAAAGAGTGCGTCTGTCCACCGACTCTGTAGACCGGCTGACATTTATAAAAATGAATCAGTCCTGGATCAGCAGCTATCGATCCCCTGATGCTGAAGTAATGGAATAGATCGGGGATGTCTTCTGCATTCACAAAACCTCCAGCACTGAACTCTTCCACAATACCACAAAAGGGTTACGGTGTGAAGGCACTTGCTACCATGAAAGGCACAATATTTGGCTGCACTGACGCCTGTGCCAGATTTATAGCATTTTATTTTTTTGAACCTCAGGGTCCAACCCTGCACTCTTCCACAATACCACAGAGGGGTTACTGTATTATAAATGGCACTTGCAGGCCTGGCACCAAAAGCACAATATCTGGGTGCACTGACGCCTTGACCAGAATCATAGCTTTTCAATATAGGACCACATGGTCCACCCCTGCATTCTTCCACAATACCACAGAGGGGTTACTGTATGATGATACTTGCAGGCCTGGCACCAAAAGCACAATATTTGGGTGCACTGCCACTGACGCCTGTATCAGATTCATATCCTCAGAGGGGTTACGGTGTGACGGCACTGTTGGGGACGCTCAAGGACCAATTTTGAAGCACCTATTGTTACTTTCAGCCAAAGCCTGCATAAGTTTCACAATTTAGCCAAAAAAAAAAAAATCAGTAAACTTTTTCTGCGTGTCCGAAAATGTCTCTTTTCATACAGACTGCCGCCCCAAGCAGTTGTTTATGGATAGATTAAAAGGAAAAGCATTTACCGTCATATGAAACGTCATTTTTTTGTTTTTAAGTGTTTCTATACATCCTAGAAATCCGCCACTTCACGGGCAGGTTATGGGGACCTCCTAGGCACGATATTTGAAGGAATTTTTTTTGTTTTTATCCTTAACCCTTATTTCATGGAAAACTCAGTCCCTTGAAAAAGTTTTTTTTTTTAAAACTTTGTCCTTGTTTCCTGTCCCCCAGGGCACTACCCGGACCCCCATACACCTTTTATGGCAAATATCTAGCATATATGCCCTCTTGGAGGGCACTCTAAGAACCGAATTTTCAGCCCCATGGAGTGCGAGTTCGGACCCGAACATATGGGAAGTTCGGGTTCGGCCCCGAACCGAACTCGGGGTGTTCGGCTTATCCCTACTGGAAAAGGTCAGTGACATTTCCAGCAGTACCTTTCTTTAATCCCATACGTGCCAGGCACCAAATCGCAGCCTATCTCCGAGTGGGGGGGGGGCTGACAACTCACGGGTGCCTCCTCTCGTCAGATATTGCGCGATGATGTCAGTTAGCGAGTTAACCCCCTAGATGCCCATGGATTTTATATAAACTGGGCAGGTTATATTTAATTTACCAATAAATTAACAAAAAAAAAGGTTAAACTTTATCAATTATAATGCGAACAGGAAAGGTCCTTTAGCCAAAATAGTGTACTCTGAAAAACAGTAACAAAATAAAATTAGCCGCACTTAATCACGGCCGTAGTAGCAGCAAATACTGGACATTATACGAGGTACAGCCACGCGGAAGTCTGGCCGTGCAATGCAAGTGGTATGCGAGTGCATTTTTTCAAGAACGTAGAACCACTAGTACTGACGCACAGAGTGCGCTGCGTTGGCATAGCGGCGTGTTTGCGTGATTAGGAGATGTCAGACGCTGCTAATGTCCAGACGCAGAAAGTGTTGACCCGTAAACCCCCAACGCACGAAAAGTGCGCATCATTTGACCGCTTTCGCATCCACCATAAAATACGTCAATGCGTTCAGATGCACTTTGACGGTCGCTATGAAAAATGTGTTAGTTAGACCCTAGCCTAAGAGTACCTTATAGAAAATGTAACCGTAAAAGGATCAGATGATGCTTTTTAGGTCTAAAAGCATTAAGACATTTTGCTACAAAATATTTTGCAGAGCGAGGCAGGTGTCTTTAATCCATGTGTAAAGAAGAAAATTTTTTGCACCTATTTGCTAAAGAATGGACGCGTAGACAAGAAGTATCCAGCCTGCTCCCTGTATAAAACATACCTTTTATTCTTGCCATTTGCGCTCACTTCTGTAACTCCTGCGAACCAAAACACAAGTCGGAGGAGCACGCGGCCAGCTGGAGGGGAGCAGTCCCAGCCCCTCAGATACCAGTCCAGCGCTGCCTCTGGGTATCAGATATCAGGGCATTTGCATGAGAACCAATACCAAGTACTCGTTCAAATGCTGGTATCAGCACCGATGCTAGTATCTGTGCACAAAAGAAAAAAGGTGGTAGACACCAACTACTCAATATCAATTTTAATATAAAAGACATTGTTAAATTATTCTATTATAAATTACCATAATTGGAATCTCAAATAATCTGTAATTTCTTTCTCATATCAGAATGATGCAAGAGCTGCGCTACGCCATGGCGGAGACCCCCAAAAAGAATCAATCACAAGACTGTGTTGGTCTTTCAGAGAAGTCTGGCCTTCCTTGTTAAGCCTGATCTATTTATTAAAATTCACAGAATTTATAGCCAGTGTACAGATACATTACAACAAAGTTTAGCCACTCCGTTAACTTATTACCATATATGGTTCACAAGAAATCTTTTTCCTATCTTCCCGCTTCTGCGCACATTTTCCCGCACTGAACATGACAGGAAATCGGCCACAGCTCATATCCTATAGAAAGTGTCAATTCTGCATAGACCGTTGCTCCAACAAAATGGAAGGGGGAATTTCACAGCCCATTTCATAAGAATAGGCTTTAAGACAGATTTTAATTTCCTGTAAAATATAATAAATATTAACAGACAGGTCACAAATTGAAAGCACCCATTGAGGGATGGTTACCTCACTAAGGCAATCCTGTTGGTCTGTAACATCAAGTAAATCTGAGTAACACAGTCAGGCTAATGTAGACTACTGGTTGGCAGTTAGCAATATGCCAGTCATTCATACTATCAAAGATTATGAATTATTCAATGCTTTGAGGATCACCTTATTTGGGTATAGAAATCATAGAAACTGCTAAATCAGCGATTACAGGTTATAAATTTATGCTGTATCGCTGATTTAGCAGTTTCTATGATCGCACAGTTACATTTTTTCAGTACAATTTTTATCTCAAATGAATGTACATCAGGCATATATTAGGAGCCAATTGTTTGTGTAAGAGTATCAATGCTATGAAGACCCTAACAATTGGCTCCTCTATATGCCTGATGTACATTCATTGAGACAAATTGTACTGAAAAATGTAACTGTGCAATCATAGAAACTGCTAAATCAGCATAGATTTATAACCTGTATCGCTGATTTAGCAGTTTCTATGATTTCTATACCCAATTAAGGTGATCCTCCGATTATGAATTATTCAATGCTTTTTGATAGCGATATGCCTGTCATTCATACTAACTGCCGCTCAGTAGTCTGGCTAATGTAGACTGTGTTACTCAGATTTACTTGATGTTACAGACCAAAAGGATTGCCTTAGTGAGGTAACCATCCCTCATTGGGGGCTTTCAATTTGTGACCTATGTCTTTTATGCATTCAGTGTTATTGGGGTCTACCACCTTTTTTTTTTCTTTAATATTGCCGGGTTATGCCCATTGTAGACACTGGGTTTTTATTCTATTCCCCAGTGCTTTTTCTTTACCGTAGAGGACGTAATAGGGGTCAGCAAACTTAACCTAATGGGAGACGTAGTTCTAAAACATCTGTAGAGCCGACTGAGCCACATGATGACCTGATGTTTTGGGAACAAGTTTGCTGACCCCCGGACTAGGACATTTGTTTCAGATGAAGGTTGTGTATTCAGATCTTTATCCTCTTTCAGGCTGGGGGGGGGGGGGGGGGGAGGTTTCACACAAGTGCACAGGTAGTGATTCCCTCCTCCCAGCATCCGTTGTAGCGCTGTGACTGGGGACGGACACATTGTAACTTGCGACTTAGTATTGCACGTTACGCCGGACGTACTGAAATCCAAACTGCTGCGAGAGACGTTGGACTGGCCTATAAAGCACGATTCTCCATAGGAGGCTTGCACTTTGTAGGGCTGAACGCACCCATGTGCTCTCAGCGAGGTGGTCATACGAGCATCCGAGCGCAAAGAACCTATGCATTTCATAGGCTAGGGTCAAACGAAAGTGTTTTTACACACGAACGTAAAAAAGTGCATCCAAACGCCTTTGTTCACGGAATACGGTCATACAATGTGCATTCGACGGATCCAAACCAGGAAACTTTGGGTATATGGACGTGATGTTAGCCGGACACGAGCAGGGTCTGACGTCTCCAAATCTCACACACACACACACACACACACAGCTAGCGGACGCAGCGCACTCTGTACGTCAGTACTAGCGGTTCTGTGTTCTTGGAAAAAAATGCGTTCATTTTCCACTTGCGTTGCGCAGCCGGACTTTCGTGCGACTGTACTTCGTATATTGGCCGTCATTTGCTGCTAGTGCGGCCTTAAGTGCACCAGAAAGCACGTTAAAAGTGCGCTGGTCTGACCCCAGCCTAAGGCTAGGGTCAGACTAACGCATTTTTCACGTTGTCCGTGAAAATGTGCGTTCGAAGAATGGACGTATTTTTTCACGGAATACGCAATAGCGGTCATACGATGCGCAGTTTCATCCGTGATTTTGTACGGATCATCAATAAAACCCTTTTTGGGTCTGGACGTTATGTTGGCCGGACATTAGCAGCGTCTGACGTCTCCTAATCACGCCGCTAGCGGACGCAGCGCACTCTGTACGTCAGTACTAGTGGTTTAACGTTCTCGAAAAAATGCGTTCATTTTCCACTTGCGTTGCGCAGCCGGACTTTTGTGCGACCGTACTTCGTATATTGGCCGTCATTGCCCGGCATCTGCTGCTAGCACGGCCGTGATTATGTGCGCCAGAACGCGCGTTCGCACTGCCTCAGTCTGACCCTAGCCTTAGACTCCCAGTAACGCAGTGTGCGGATGTGAGTAGAGCCATTACCATTTCATGCAGAACCTCAGTGCTCCCCTGCACCATGTATAATTCATATGCTGCAGGATGGACATCAATGCTGATCATGTGGGATTCCTTTGTGTCCTACCTGTAACATATGGAATATACAGCCATTTGGTTTGAATCTGGCAACTAAGCCATGGGGGGGGGGGGGGGTGTATGTCACCGCAATGTCCAGGAATCAACCTAAGAAAAGAGGAAGATGCCCCCCCCCAATAACTGAGAATGGGGGGGGGGGGCTCTGCAAGGAAGTCATTACCCATTATATACCTTAAGGTGAAAAGAGGGGGGGGGGGGTGCAAGGAGCCAGAGTTGAGGAACAAACCCTGGGAAAGTGGTCAGAATAACCAGCAGGTCACGACTAAATGTGCAGAGAGTTACAGGGGCTTTTGAAGCTTCGTTTTATGAAACGTGGACACAAACACCTCTTTAATAAAAAGGGAGGTGTATATGTCAGCTTTCTATACAAACCTGCTACCACTGAGGCTTTGAATTGTGACAGGAATGTTATTAAGTGTGTCCTCCCAAATAGCAACACGTGACAGAATAAACCTCCAGCACAAACACCAGATTCATGCAACAAGTTTGTTTCCTTCCATTAGCATTTTATGAGGAAAGAAAAGCTGAGGTTTAGGAGTCGTCATACAGCACAAGATTAACATCTTCATTACCGAGTGACGTCCCGAGAACCCCCCCCCCCCCCGTCAGAAACCACTGGTTCTGCTAAATAATCCGCATACTGTAATAGTAACACTGAGCTGCTTGGCCACTAGATGGCGCCATCTGACACCTGAAAACCCAATATTGCAGTTTCAGTTCTTTGGACATTATACCCACAGGGCTAGCATTGAGCTTTAGGGCTGCAGAGCAAGATATCGGGGCACCAGATGGGGACTTAAGCCATGAGATCTCAGTAGCGAAGGGGTTAAAGCACACAATACTAAAAAGGAGCATTAAAGTGTTATCCCTCATTGCTGAAAATGCACAGAACCTGCTGGAGCGAGATCAGGTTACAGAGTGTGTCAAATACAGCTTTAAACAAGTGTCCTAATGCAGGGAAACCAACATGTCACAACCACAAGGTGACATCTTCATGACAGGAGAACTAGAGCAGCGATTAAGAACCGCGACACCCCCAGAAGCTTCTGAACTACATGTCCCATCATGCTCAAACCAGCTTTAGATGTGACCAAGCATCATGGGAAATGTAGAGCAGATACATCTTGGGTGTCAAGGTTCACCATCATAGAACTAAATCAGGATGGGTTAACCCCTCACCTCATAGGACCCATTACCTTCATACAGATCCCTGACAGAGCGAGAAGCACAGACATTACTGCCTGTAGAAACATTTTATTGCTTTGCCACAATATATAATCAAGGGGAGGAAAATCCTCTGTATCCAGGATGAGCTCATGGCCTGAGCAGCAGCTCCTTAACATGTCACCTTCCCAGCACCGTGTCCACATCAGTCCATTCTGGAGCAAGTGCAGCCAGTCATTGAGAAGTCAGGGTAAAGGTGGTGCAGGACAATCCTCAGCAATGGGGCGAGTCTGCAGGGAGCTCAGGGTCACACGTTCAGGCGGGTGGGTTGGATTCCTCATGTTCTGCCACATCCACAGGCTACATGAGCTGAAGGGAACTGACCTTATCATTCCAGCCCAAATGCCCATAGTTGTCCACCTCCTCTCCAGCCAGAGCCACCATTTTATTACCTTGATACTGTGCATGTTCATACAAGATCCAGGCTCCACCAATCACTTTGTGTGAGGAGATCTGGTCATTAAGTCCATGGGATCCCAGATTCTCCTGGTTTTTGGTCAGGATCACTTCCCGGCCTCCATAGTTGATGTGCTCATACACACGGATTTCTGGGCCGTCCAAGCCGCCTCTCACCACTTTGACAGAGCTGATCTTCTCCTCAAACCCAGGGAGGGAGTTGTAGTCGCCTGGTTTGTACAGCTTGAAGTCCCCCTTGTAGTTAATGTGCTCAAACACCACCCAGGGCTCTCCTCCAGTGACTCTCATGGACTTGGTGCGGTCATTGAAACCTATCTGTGTGAAGTCAGGGTTGTCAACACCAACGCTCACAGAGTCTCCCTTCAGGTCTCTTTGTGAGAAGAGCTCAATGCTGGCCATGCTGTCTCTCAGGGTGACACCTTACACACAGCTGGGCTTTAGGATCAATGGAGTCTGATCTCTCACCTGCCCTGATCTCTTATATACCGTGTGTCCAATACAGAGGCTGTTACCGTGAAATGGGACTCAGCTAACGGCCATTAATTAGCCGCTTCATTAATTAAAGGCTTCATGTGTAGGTATGAGGTTATAGCAGGGTTGCCGGATCAGCCATGTTTTCCTGGACACATATAATGTATTCATGCTGATGGGCAGTGCATGAAAAATGCCACCCCGCAGCATGTAGACTTCATACACTCCAGGTAAGAAATAAGAAAGGAATCCCAGGTGACCTGCCTTAATTTCATTCCTGTAGCATATGAATTTATGCATGTTGCAGGGCAGCACTTCTCCCTGTGCACCCTGAAATCAGACGTTACCAGATGTACCGGCAGGGAGTGAGCAGGGAGAGTGTTCATTGGGGGACGATGATCTCTGTGACCGGTACTTGCGATACACTTAGCGTGGCGTGGATGGGGCACTGGAAGTTTTTCTATATTTCGGCACGATGGCCTGGATCCTGACCTGTGTCCCCAACACCCACTTTCCAAGTGTCCCTGATTAGGAGTGACAGTTCGTTTTTCACACCCAAAGCCAGCTTTTTAGAGGCTTCATCATTTATTTGGGGGTGAACCAGTGTCTGTTTTGTGGTTTTTCTTCTATATTCGAGGTTTGCAGGTGTTTCTTTCAGCAGTTCCCTGTATATTGGGGGGTGTGGGTGTAATTTTAGGGTTCTCCCTTTAGGTTTGGGGTGTGCGGGTGTTTACCAGAGCCATAAAACTCCCAGCAATGAGTCTGTAAAGTATAATAAACGCAGTGAGGTCACTCGGTGTAATTACTTTGCCCTTTGTATAATTTATATTGTTATTAATGCAAATAACCCCATAAGGCTCCGAAGTCATCTTAAAGAACAGATATGGCCCCGACATTCCTTAAAACACGAGTGGTCCTGTTTGGCCGCATGATTGGCGTTGAAATAGCTTTCAGCACCAAGGACAGGACCACCGAACACAGCTGGACTGAAGAAGGAAAAAAACAAAAAAGGACGTTTTGCTGCGGATGAAAAGAATAAACTCTTGAATAATATTTTAAAACGAAAATATTTTTTTCCATTGAATCCTATGGGCTTCACCTGTCGAACTGAATAACTTCTCTATGGGATAAACCTCCATTCCTCGGCAGGGAAATTAACTATACAATTCATCATTTTTTATGTAACTTGTACCAGATCGTCCAACAAATCCCATTAAAATGGGAAAGATCGCTGGTCTGTTGTACACACATAAATAAATCATTTGAAGTCGTATCAGTGGAAGAAGGCGGATTCACCTCCATGTTGTGGGTTCGGTTGGACGACAGACAATATATCGGATGAAATCGGACCAAGTGGACGCCAGTAAGGGCAGCCAGGAATTCTTTGAGCTTCTGAGCAGTCTTTTTTTCCCGTTTTCTCTGTTCTTGGCCGTTTAAATCAGGCAGAGCATCTTTCAGGGAGCCAGTCCTGTTCAAAAATATCCCCGGCGGCTTCTGACCCAGATCTTTCCTCTTCCCATTCCTGTCGCACAGTCTCCATCAGGTGTCCCTGATCTATTGTCCCTACACTGCGCCCCGGTCAGGCTGGAGGCCAACAATGCAATGTCCCCGGTGTAGCAGACCCCGAATGATGGACCAAACTTTACTGATGGTTTTGTGAAATTTATTGCAAATCACACTGCAGGGAAAGCATCCGTTTTAATTCCAAAACTCACCGTAAGAACTGCATAAAAACATAAAATACATATTAAAGCCTTATCCATACATAAAACGCTCCATAACAACCACAAATCCCTTTACATTTAGCAGTAGATTAATATGAACGGACCTTTATTCCCTTTCGGGGGGGGGGGGGGGCGAGATGAACGGACGAGCCTAATAAACGTGTAGCAATTTGCACTAAATGCTGATTCTGCTCTTTGCTGCTGTATTCCTTATGAAGCAGCATATCCCTAGACCCACTTCCTGAGAACAGGTGCTGCACTAAATGATTCCCCACTGCAACAGGGACAGTGCAAATGTGATCCATATTAAAACTTTCCAAACATGAAAACTGCACTGTTGAGGAATATTTTAATCTTTCTATATATGCATATTCTTCTATCAAATTGATCCTCAGATAAACTCTTTGTATCTTTTTGGTCAGAGTGGGAAACAGATGTTGAACACCTGCCTCAATCCTTGAAGGATCATCAATTATGGCTTCCAGCATTTATTGAGGAAGGAGACATTAAGTCAACATCCTTGTGGCCTTCTGGCACAAAGACTCTAAAGTTACTGGCCTAAAAGCTCTCTTTGATGTAAGGAACTGATCATTGATTAAGTGTAACAGGATGTTGTAAAGCGTCTCACTGTTTAGGGTTAATTTGAATAACATACTGTATCTCAGCTCTTTTGTTTGAAATGGTTTGGAAAACGCGGCGAAAACCTAAACCAATTAGAGGTATTACAGGATGTCTTTTACTGTGACGTCAATTTCTGTACTTAAGGAGACCATGTGTTTGGTTCTTCAGAGGGAAACAACTAAAAGACTTAGAACCTATATTTGGTGTCTGTAGTTATTTCTCTCTTCAGATATCTGTTGATTCTCAATCTGTAGTTTTATGTTATCTAAGAAAATAGTAAACACAGCTGGCTGTGAGAAAGAACAGGGACTGACCAGCACCAGAATATAACATCACAACATGCACCAAACAAATAAGTCTTCTACAGTGGCGTAGCGTGGGTTGTCAGCACCCGGGGCCAGCCAAGAATTGTGCGCCCCCCCCCCCCAACCGGTGGACACGTTATCGATATTGCCCCAGCTCTCACATGGATATTGCCCCAGCTCATGGATTTGACCCCAGCTCATGGATTTGCCCCAGCTCACACATGGATTTGCCCCCCAGCTCACTCATGGATTTGCCCCAGCTCACTCATGGATTTGCCCCCAGCTCATGGATTTGCCCCAGCTCACTCATGGATTTGCCCCAGCTCACTCATGGATTTGCCCCCAGCTCATGGATTTGCCCCCCAGCTCACTCGTGGATTTGCCCCAGCTCATGGATTTGCCCCCAGCTCATGGATTTGCCCCCCAGCTCACTCATGGATTTGCCCCAGCTCATGGATTTGCCCAGCTCACTCATGGATTTGCCCCAGCTCATGGATTTGCCCCAGCTCACTCATGGATTTGCCCCCAGCTCATGGATTTGCCCCCAGCTCACTCATGGATTTGCCCCAGCTCATGGATTTGCCCCAGCTCACTCATGGATTTGCCCCCTGCTCACTCATGGATTTGCCCCAGCTCATGGATTTGCCCCCAGCTCATGGATTTGCCCCAGCTCACTCATGGATTTGCCCCAGCTCACTCATGGATTTGCCCCCAGCTCATGGATTTGCCCCAGCTCACTCATGGATTTGCCCCCAGCTCACTCATGGATTTGCCCCCAGCTCACTCATGGATTTGCCCCAGCTCACACATGGATTTGCCCCCAGCTCACTCATGGATTTGCCCCCAGCTCATGGATTTGCCCCAGCTCACTCATGGATTTGCCCCCAGCTCACTCATGGATTTGCCCCAGCTCACACATGGATTTGCCCCAGCTCACTCATGGATTTGCCCCAGCTCACTCATGGATTTGCCCCAGCTCACTCATCATGGATTTGCCCCCAGCTCACTCATGGATTTGCCCCCAGCTCACTCATGGATTTGCCCCCAGCTCACTCATGGATTTGCCCCAGCTCACTCATGGATTTGCCCAGCTCACTCATGGATTTGCCCCCAGCTCACTCATGGATTTGCCCCCAGCTCACTCATGGATTTGCCCCCAGCTCACTCATGGATTTGGCCCCCAGCTCACTCACTCATGGATTGCCCAGCTCACTCATGGATTTGCCCCCAGCTCACTCATGGATTTGCCCCAGCTCACACTCATGGATTTGCCCCAGCTCACTCATGGATTTGCCCCCAGCTCATGGATTTGCCCCAGCTCATGGATTTGCCCCAGCTCACTCATGGATTTGCCCCCAGCTCATGGATTTGCCCCCAGCTCATGGATTTGCCCCAGCTCATGGATTTGTCCCCCAGCTCATGGATTGGCCCCCAGGTCACACATGGATTTGCCCCAGGTCATGGATTTGCCCCAGGTCATGGATTTGCCCCAGCTCTCACCTGGATTGTTGCCCCAGCTCCGGCAGGGGGTTGAGGACCCCAGATGCCGGGCAGCGCGAGAGCGCCTGCCCGGTCTTGAACAGTCCGTCCTGTGAAGTGGATGCGGCTGTGTGCGTGCGCAGCCGGTCACGCGGTCCGGCCAGTCAGGTGGTACAGAGACTCAGTACCACCTGATTAGCCCGGACCACGTGACCTGCGCCTGCACGCACACAGCCGCATCCACTTCACAGGACGGACTGTTTCAAGACCGGGCAGGCGCTCTCGCGCTGCCCGGCTGGGTCCCTCAACCCCCGGGCCAGTTTTAGGGGCGCGAATGCGGCCCCCCAGCCCCCCCACGCTACGCCACTGGTCTTCTAGTAATGAGGTCTGTTATAACCGGCCGCAACGTGTCCTGTGTATTTCACAGAGATAATCACAGAAAGAACTGCTGCCTCCAGCCCGATCTGAATCACGTGTAAGGGTGGAAAGAGGGTCTGAAACCTGAACTGGCCCGTTGGAAACTGGAAATGTGGAAACCCCCAATCCTCAAGACCCACTAACAGGCCAGATTTGCAGGATATGTGAAGCACAGGTGATATGATTTGCTGCTCAGTGATTGCAGGATTCAGTCTGCATTTCTCCAAGATGATCCATAAATTCTCTTGCCAGTACATTTGTTTTCTTTCGGATTGATTCTTCTGTGTGTCTGACATTACGTGTAAAACATGGATATAAATTGATCAGACACCATCCTGTGTGTTCAGATTTATTATGGAGTTGAAACTGAGGAGAAATATGACGATTTATTCTGTTTTAGCAGCGGCTGGAAGAATGAGAGTTTGCCATATTAAATGGTGCACAGCCCAATGTCTGGTTTGACGCAATCTCATGCCAATTTGGGCCGCACTCCATTTATTATTATTTATAAAGCGCCAGCCTATTCCACAGCGCTGTACAATAGGCACAGTATAGACAGGGTTACAATACATTGAACAACATTTGACAAACAGTACAGGAGGAGATGAGGGCCCTATTCCCGTAGGAACTCACAATCTAGGAGGGTTGGGGTTGGAAACAGGAGAAGAGGACTGTAAGGTGAGAGTGATTGATGGTTGCGTCAGTGAGTTGGGTGGTAGGCTTCCCTAAATAGGAACGTTTTAAGGGAGCGTTTGAAGGAAGAAGTTAGGGGAAAGTCTGACAGTACGAGGGAGAGCGTTCCAGAGAGTGGGGGCTGCGCTGGAGTTGCGGGACTGGAGGAAGGAACTGCAAGGCCCACTTTTTACTCTGGGTAAATGCACATCTATATCATGCTTTCTCTCACGCTTCTACTCTTTACTTCTACCTTTCTCCTTAAATGGAACTCCTGCCCCTCTACCACCGACCCCTACACTATCTGCATCTCTCCCTCCCTCCTCTCGTCCCACATGATGGCCTCACATGAGCTCCTTTGTTTCCTCAGAACATGGTCTCCCTCTCTCTCTCGTGCTGCCAATCACTCCCACTCATCCCATTCCCACCCTCCTGCTGTTACTCTATGCAGGTGACATATCCCCTAACCCCACAACACATCCAATACTTCCCTCTCATCCTATCTCCATCGCACATAAATCACCTCCCTGCAAGCCCAGCAACCTCATTCCCATAAACCCTCAGCGCCTGTCCTCTTTCTCCTGCGGCCTCTGGAACGCTCGCTCTGTGTGCAACAAACTCACAGCAATCCATGACCTCTTCCTTTCAAACTCCTTCAACCTCCTAGCTTTAACTGAAACCTGGCTAACTCCCTCTGACACGGCCTCCGTTGCTGCTCTCTCACATGGCGGTCTACACTTGAGCCATTTATAGATGGCGGGAGATAATCAGGTAAGAAATTTATACGAGGTACAAACGAAATAAATTTGTTTATATTTCTCAGAAGTTCTCTTCAAATTACTTTTAATTGTACGTGTTTTAGTTTTAAAAAAGTAGAACCAACCTGTTTAGATAAAATTATATATTACGTATACAAAAAGATTTTAATCTCACAACATAATCAAAAATTTATAAAACAAAACATCATCATCAGCAGATCTCTAGCTTTTAATATATTATCCTGTTATTAACTAACATATACAGTTACTGATTAAAAGTAAATGGTAGTAACTAATACATTGATGGTTAATTTACTTAATAAACATCCTGCTTAAAGAAAACCATTAACATTAATCCCAGCAAACCAGTATTTAAAACAAGCTAGTGTCTCGTAGATATATATCTCTGTGCTACTTGGGTCAACAACAAAAAATTGAAGCTATAACTAATTCTATTTCTAGAGTAACAAAAAACTTAACATCCCTGCTTAATACTTCAAAATAGTATATATTAAAATTGGAAGAACTGTTGCAACAAATATAAGGATATAAAATGATCCTAAAGAATCGGATGCTTCCCATATTTCTATACTGCTGGTTAGAAATATGTCAGTCTCTGCTCTAACAATAATCTGAGACAATCTCAGTCTAATATATATATATATATATCTTGCAATGAATAATCTCTTAAATCCCACTAATTGAATACAGATCTTGGACAGGTAAACGTTTCTGCAATCTTAATCAGTGAATATAATGTATTTGAGAGTATTTATAATGTTTAAGAAAGTAAGATGCAAACAAATTGCTGAGTTTTCTCCTTGAGCATAACTCGTTGTGGATGCATAACAGCATAAGAGTAAGAAATAAGAAGATTTGAAGTCCCGAGATGGAGAACTGAAGTGTGGTCTGAGTTGAAATGAAGAGAAGTGATGTTGTGGAATGAATGACTTCTACTCAGTGTTCTGTTTAGTTCTAGAACAATTTCACGTCATTTATTACGTACCTCCCTCTTCGCATATAACATGTCGGAGAATTCCAGAAAATTGTCAACCTTTACTACACCACAAGATGGCAGTGTTGATTTTCAAATTAAAAACAGGTCACTATTCTTATCGAGTTTGAACAAAAGAACCTCAGTCTCTTCAGACAGTGTCTCGGGTTGTCATTTTTTTAATATTAAGGATCCCTCTTTCTCTAGCCATTTCAAGGTTTTTCTAAAGTACTTCAGTTAAACAGCTTATTTCTATTCTTCAGTAACTTCTACAGAAAAATATTTATTATTTTCTGTGCTACTAATATAGAATATATTGATTATATGTACTTGTGGATAGGTAAAATTTATATGCACAAATATGTCAATTTTTATTTTAACAAAGACAATTTATAGGTTTTTCCAATCGGACATCAGTCCCGTGAGCGCACACTTTTGATCCCAACGTGTTCTACACCTATCTGGTAGTGCTTCTCAGAGTGTAGCTTTCATGGACTCAAATACAGAAATTATGGTGCAATATTGTTTATACAAAAAATTAATTAGCAGAGGTTCACAAGTTCTCACTCACAAAAGGGGAGCCTCAGTTTGGCTCAAGTGACGGGCCTTCTGACCTCTTATGAGGGGGGGGGGGGGGTCACACCCAGCTCCTAAAGAGGTCAGAAGGCCCGTCACTTGAGCCAAATTGAGGCTCCCTTTTTGTGAGTGAAAACTTGAGAACCTCTAATTAAATTTTTGTATAAAACAATATTGCACTATTTTTCTGTATTTGTGTCCCTATACTGTTGATTTGAGTCCATGACAGCTACACTGAGAAAAGCACTGCCAGATAGGTGTAGAACACGTTGGGATCAAAAGTGTGCGCTCACACGAGACTGATGTCCGATTGTATTTATTTTTATTCGTGTGGGGTGCACGTGGGTGTTGGAGCAGCACAAAATTGTAAAGATTTATACTGTAATTTCAGCATCAACTATTCACTTTTTGCTCATGGGCTATCGCTATATGACAAGGGAGGATATTTAAATACAATGAACCTGTTAAACAAAAAATATATCCAAGTTCATTCTAAAACTAGGTTAAAGAAAAGACTTTAAACAAGATGGCTACAGGCATCTATTTTGTGTTTGTCTGAAAAACACCTGACAGATGCTACTCCCGAACACCAGCTGTAACTAGACCATTTTTTTGGGGGGGGGGGGGTTTTGCACAAGGGATTGCATCTAAAATCCAAACATTTTATCCCCTGCTTCTATTTTGTGGTATTTTCCAAAATCTCAGGACAAGCCTCATTTTACAGCAGTGGTATAGGATAAAAACCAGTGCAGAGGCAATGGGTTGGAGGGGGAATGTTTAGACAAGGCTGCCCAAGAAGAGATGGCAGCCGAATGAGATCTGACAGTGGGCTAGTACTGAACGGAACCCCCAGTGGTGTCATTTACCTACAACCTCACACAATGCAAGTCAATTATCTAGACTTCAGACCCATAGAGCCCATGCTACGCCCCAGTGAGAAAAAGTGCTGCAAAGATTCTGTGGGATGGGGGAAATTTAAAAAAAAAAAAAAAAAAGAAGTCGCAGGATGCATCCATTTCTTTTAACATCATTGTTTGATGTCGTGTCTTTTTAAAAGCAGCACTGCCCTCCCTTATGTCTCCGATTACCATGTACATTGAGGCTCAGTCAGGGCCCCCATTCATACGGTATCAGAAGGTGATGGTGGGGTGAGGGTAAGTATCCTGAGCTGCAATGTTTTCCCCAGACACATTACTATTCCATGCAGAGGGACAAGTGTTGCCCTGCAACATGTATAATTCACATGCTGCAGGAAGGAAATCAAGGCAGGTCACCTGGGATTCCTTTCCTGCAGTAGATGGATACTACATGCTGGGTGGTTGCATTTTTCATGCACTGCCCATCAGCATGATTAACCACTTGGCTGCTAAAGACGTGTCAGCGCATCCAGCCAAGTGGTTCTCCTGTGCGGAGGACGCACTGAGCGCGTCCTTGCACAGGAGGCAGCAATCAGTATTACGACCGATCAATGTGGCCCCCTAGTGTGGGCTGACATCTTGGATGTCAGATGTTATCGTGCCAGCTTGATGACATTATAGGCACCCCCCCCCCATGTGGGGAAGAGAACGGTCCTCTCCCCATCTGCTTGGGGCACTGCAAAAAGGCAGGCACCACTTGGAAGGGCAAGGTGTGCTTTACCAAGTGGTGGCTGCCTTTAACCCCTTGGGAGCTGGACCACGAGTCAGTGCCGGATTGCAGACTGCTGATCGACATCTTGGATGTCGGCTTACCTTCTGGGATCTCCCCCTGCCTACTGGTGTCATTGTGCCAGTTTGGGAGTTAAACCCTGGCTGCCACTTACGGTGAAGAGGGGGGGGGGGGGGCGCAGAGGTTAATGTTTGGTATCATTGGTACAGCCAGAGCTTGGCCTTTCCAGGGATTATATTTTACATGGTAAAAGTGGAATCATTGGAAAGGCCATGCTCTGGCTGTTCCAATGATAAACATAACCATGTAAAATGTAAACAAATGCACGGTTTGTTTTATTAATGCAGCAATATTGTTCCCATTGCAAGTATAAATGTTACGGCCCAGCTAGTGCAGTATGATAAAATGAGTGAAACCAGTGAAAATGAGCTCAGCACACAGGGGTGAGAAGTCTCAGCAGCAAAAGGGTTACATTTTGTATCCAGGAACACATGGCGACCCTGTGTGTATCCCTGCCCAACTATGAGCAATGAAAAACGAGTGAAACGCATTACTTGGTTTTGACGCCGGCGGTTTAATTAATCCAAATGAATTCTGGTCCTTTTGACCAGAGGGTTAATTTGCTTCCTGACAGCGCCATGGGTTACAGGATTCCTTTAAATCCACAAGAAAGCTTAGGCAGTGGTTCTCAAACCTGTCCTCGGGACCCCCAACCAGGCCAGATTTTGCAGATCACCTTTGGGAAATGCAGACTGAATCCTGCAATCACTGAGCAGCAAATCAGATCACCTGGCTGTGCTTCAGATATCTGGCAAACCTGGCCTGGTTGGGGGTCCTGAGGACAGGTTTGAGAACCACTGGCCTAGGAATCAAAACCCCAGCTTATAAAAGTGACCTGCCTGGAGATCCACCATTCATGGAGCGATTTCCCCATGTCTGGGAATCATCCAGTAAAAGGAGACATGGCACCGCGGCCGCTCTCCAAGGAGGTCAGTGATTCAAGCATTTATTCCACACCTTTAGAGGGTCATTCACAAAGCACTAGTATTGAAGCACAGGAGGAACACAACCTCACAAAGCAGCAACTGATGCTCTTGTTCCGCTGTATTTTAGCCAGAGATGCTGGCAATTTCCACAACACCACCGCTTAGTGAATAAGCCCATAATGTTCAGATGTCAGTTTGTGTAGCATTAAAGCCAGTGGATATGCAGGAATCTCACCCCAGACATTCCAGCTTTACCATGATACCG
The DNA here is from genome assembly GCA_009667805.1 of Leptobrachium leishanense. NCBI lineage: Eukaryota > Metazoa > Chordata > Amphibia > Anura > Megophryidae > Leptobrachium > Leptobrachium leishanense. The sequence goes on from RXON01003636.1 coordinate 65,807, forward strand.
CCAGGGTTACAATTACAATGGAAGTAACTGTATTGCAAGAGAAACGGGGCAGAAAGCATTGGAAAGGGTTAACCCCACATTATTAACCAATAAAATGATGCAGGTATGGTGCAGAGTGTAAAACTGCAGGTGCCCAGTGTCAGATGCAACATTTACCTAGCATCCCAATGTTGGGAAGCATTGAGTCAGACATGTCCCACAGCCAAGAGGATCACAACTAGAAGATATTAACCCCTGCAAGACCATGATCAGCAGCAGACGCAGACACAGCAGCCAGACCTGGAGCATTAATTGGTTTGCAATTGGTCAAAAAAATAACCAAAAAGTTTTAGCATCTCAGGCATGACACACAAGGCGCTACACGAGTTTTTACAAGTGAAGATCTGTGTAACACGGAGATATTAACTTGCTGCAGTAGCCCCTTTTGACCAGCAGAGGGCAGTGTCTGCTAAAAAGGAGTGTACAGTAAACTGCATTTATATATTGGGGCCACACAAACACATGAACCAGTTAGTGATGAGGTTAGAGGGGGCTGTCACACACCTGCTCCCAGATACTGAAACCAACAATACCCAGAATGACCTGAATGCAGTAGATGGTCATGGAAGTTGTAGTGCAGGAATATTAGGGAGGCAGTATTTGACAGCCCTGGGTTAAAAAGGATTAGTAACCCCCAACCTCACAGGACCCATTAGCTTCATACAGATCCCTGACAGAGCGAGAAGCACAGACATTACTGCGTGTAGAAACATTTTATTGCTTTGCCACAATATATAATCAAGGGGAGGAAAATCCTCTGTATCCAGGATGAGCTCATGGCCTGAGCAGCAGCTCCTTAACATGTCACCTTCCCAGCACCGTGTCCACATCAGTCCATTCTGGAGCAAGTGCAGCCAGTCATTGAGAAGTCAGGGTAAAGGTGGTGCAGGACAATCCTCAGCAATGGGGCGAGTCTGCAGGGAGCTCAGGGTCACACGTTCAGGCGGGTGGGTTGGATTCCTCATGTTCTGCCACATCCACAGGCTACATGAGCTGAAGGGAACTGACCTTATCATTCCAGCCCAAATGCCCATAGTTGTCCACCTCCTCTCCAGCCAGAGCCACCATTTTATTACCTTGATACTGTGCATGTTCATACAAGATCCAGGCTCCACCAATCACTTTGTGTGAGGAGATCTGGTCATTAAGTCCATGGGATCCCAGATTCTCCTGGTTTTTGGTCAGGATCACTTCCCGGCCTCCATAGTTGATGTGCTCATACACACGGATTTCTGGGCCGTCCAAGCCGCCTCTCACCACTTTGACAGAGCTGATCTTCTCCTCAAACCCAGGGAGGGAGTTGTAGTCGCCTGGTTTGTACAGCTTGAAGTCCCCCTTGTAGTTAATGTGCTCAAACACCACCCAGGGCTCTCCTCCAGTGACTCTCATGGACTTGGTGCGGTCATTGAAACCTATCTGTGTGAAGTCAGGGTTGTCAGCACCAACGCTCACAGAGTCTCCCTTCAGGTCTCTTTGTGAGAAGAGCTCAATGCTGGCCATGCTGTCTCTCAGGGTGACACCTTACACACAGCTGGGCTTTAGGATCAATGGAGTCTGATCTCTCACCTGCCCTGATCTCTTATATACCGTGTGTCCAATACAGAGGCTGTTACCGTGAAATGGGACTCAGCTAACGGCCATTAATTAGCCGCTTCATTAATTAAAGGCTTCATGTGTAGGTATGAGGTTTAGCAGGGTTGCCAGATCAGCCATGTTTTCCTGGACACATATACAGGGTTATCCAAAGAGATTCGAATTGCTTGAGAAAGGTAACCGAACGCTGAAAAATCAGCGTTCGGTTACCTTTCCTGCCATTCGGCTATCCAGAGAGCAGGCAATTCGCCAAATCCTGGCGAATTGCCTGAACATACGGTGCCTGTTCGGTGCCTGTTCGAGGGCAGTGAAATCCCATAGAGAAGCACTGCTTCGGCTATTCAGAGAACACAAACCAGCAGTGAAAGGTTCCCCTAATGTCCCTGCCATTCGGTGGTTTAATTCGGCAAGTTTATTCAGGAGAATCCCATAGGCTTCAATGTTAAAATATTCCCGTTTTAATTCAATATCTAATAAACCGTTCATTATAAATTTCTGCAGCAAAAAGTCTCTTTATTTATAGATTTTTTAGGATACTTTAAGCATTTTTCTGAATTTTTTAAAAAAAAAATTAAAAGTCCGATTTTTTTTTTATTTTTTTTTCAGTTTGCTTATTTTTTCTGTAACAGCCCTCTTTATTATCATTCCCTGGACCTCCTGTGAAAATTTCAGACATTTTCGCTCAGTAGTTTCTTTGCAAACAGCGTTTCTTTTTCCCAGATTCATACAAATGGTTTTTCTAATTTATTCACTGCCTCCTCTACGTCACAGCTGCTTCGGCTCTGTGTGATTCGGCTCCTTTTCGGCTCCTGTTCGGCTCCTCTTCGAAGGTTAATCCAGATGTTTATTGCTTGTTTTCAGCGTGCATTCGGTTAGTTTTCGTCAGGTTTGCGGTGACCTTTCCCTGCAATATCAGGGGACCCTGTGCTGTTTGCTGATACACCGCAGGGTCACGAAATGGGATCGGCAAAAGGAACCGAATGAAGAGAACGAAAAGTCACCGAACGTGCGGTGACTTTTCGAATCTCTTTGGATAACCCTGATAATGTATTCATGCTGATGGGCAGTGCATTGAAAAATGCCACCCCGCAGCATGTAGACTTCATACACTCCAGGTAAGAAAAAAATGAATCCCAGGTGACCTGCCTTAATTTCCTTCCTGCAGTATATGAATTCTACATGTTGCAGGGCAGCACTTTTCCCTGCGCTCCCCCTCTGCATCAAATAGTAATTGGTGCCCAGAAAAACATGTCTGACCTGACAACCCTAGGTTACAATGATGGAAAGGAGAGAGAGGGGTTAATATAGCTGCAGGGAGACTTTTCTTATCATTACAAGAGTTAAGAGACATACAGGGTAATTCAAAGAGATCCGAATTGCTTGAGAAAGGTAACCGAAGCTGAAAATCAGCGTTCGGTTACCTTTCCTGGCCATTCGGCTATCCAGAGAGCAGGCAATTCGCCAAATCCTGGCGAATTGCCTGAACATACGGTGCCTGTTCGGTCCCTGTTCGAGGGCAGTGAAATCCCCATAGAGAAGCACTGCTTCGGCTATTCAGAGAACACAAACCAGCAGTGAAAGGTTCCCCTAATGCCCTGCCATTCGGTGGTTTCATTCGGCAAATTTATTCAGGAGAATCCCATAGGCTTCAATGTTAAAAATATTCCCGTTTTAATTCAATATCTAATAAACCGTTCATTATAAAATTCTGCAGCAAAAAGTCTCTTTATTTATAGATTTTTTAGGATACTTTAAGCATTTTTCTGATTTTTTTTTTTTTTTTTTTTAAAAGTCCGATTTTTTTTTGATTTTTTTTTTTCAGTTTACTTATTTTTTTTGTTAACAGCCCTCTTTATTATCATTCCCTGGAACCTCCTGTGAAAATTTCAGACATTTTCGCTCAGTAGTTTCTTTGCAAACAGCGTTTCTTTTTCCCAGATTCATACAAATGGTTTTTCTAATTTATTCACTGCCTCCTCTACGTCACAGCTGCTTCGGCTCTGTGTGATTCGGCTCCCTTTCGGCTCCTGTTCGGCTCCTGTTCGGCTTTTTCGAAGGTTAATCCAGATGTTTTTGCTTGTTTTCAGCGTGCATTCGGTTAGGTTTCGTCAGGTTTTCGGCAGCTTTTCCCTGCAATTCGGGGACCCTGTGGTGTTTGCTGAATACACCGCAGGGTCACCGAAATGCAATCGGCAAAAGGAACCGAATTGAAGAGAACGAAAAGTCGCCGAACGTGCGGTGACTTTTCGAATCTCTTTGGATAACCCTGAATATCTAATAAACCGTTCATTATAAAATTCTGCAGTAAAGAGTCTCTTTATTTATAGATTTTTTTTAGGATATTTTAAGCATTTTTCTGTATTTTTTTTTTTTAAGGTTTACTTATTTTTTCTGTAACAGCCCTTTTTATTATCATTCATTGGATCATGTGCAAATTTCAGACATTTTCGCTCAGTAGTTTCTTTGCAAACAGTGTTTCACTTTTCAATCATTCATGCAAACTGTTTTCCTAATTTATTCACTTCGCTCTGTCTGAGTCTCGGCTTTTTCCGGCGGCTTTGCTGAGGTGATCGGCTCCTGCTCGGATTTTCCATGGTATTCGGCAGGTTAATCCAGATGTTTTTGTGGGTTTTCGGCGTGCATTCGCTGGGTTTTGCAGTTAGTTTTCGTCGGGTTTGCGGTAGCTTTTCCCTGCATTTCGGGGACCCTGTGGTGTTTGCTGAATACACCGCAGGGTCACCGAAATGGGATCGGCAAAAGGAACCGAATTGAAGAGAAGGAAAAGTCACCGAATGTGCGGTGACTTTTCAAATCTCTTTGAATAACCCTGTATATAGGCGAAATCTGATTTGAACGTGCTGTAAGGAATGGGTTAATATAAGGAATGTGGATATTGCAAACGACAAGGGGTGAAAATGCCGCCCCCGCTGCATGTAGACTTCATACACTCCAGGTAAGGCTAAGGCTAGGGTCAGACGAACGCAGCTTTAACGTGCGTTTAGCCGCACAAAATCACGGCCGTGCTAGCAGCAAATGACGTCCAATGCCGGGGAACATACGACGAACGGCCGCACGAAAGTTCGTCCGTGCAACGCAAATGGCAAACGAACGCTTTTTTTTGAGAACGTCAAACCGCTACTAGTGACGTACAGAGTGTGCTGCGTCCGCATAGCGGCGTGTGTGCGTGATTAGGAGACGTCAGACGCTGCACACGTCCGGCCAACATAACGTCCAGACGCAAAAAGGGTTTTATTGATGATCCGTACAAAATCACGGACGAAAATGCGCATAGTATGACCACTATCGCGTACTCCGTGAAAGATACGTCCATTCGTTCGAACGCACTTTTTCACAGACAACGTGAAAAATGCGTTCGTCTGACCCTAGCCTAAGATATAAAAAAGGAATCCCAGGTGATGCTTTAATTTCATTCCTGCAGTATATGAATTTATGCATGTTGCAGGGCAGCACTTCTCCCTGTGCTCCCTGAAATACGCTGAAATCAGACGTTACCGGATGTACCGGCAGGGAGTGAGCGGGGAGAGTGTTCATTGGTGGACGATTTTCTCTGTGACCGGTACTCGCGATACACTTATCGTGGCGTGGATGGGGCACTGGAAGGTTTTCTATCAGGGTTATCCAAAGAGATTCGAAAAGTCACCGCACGTTCGGTGACTTTTCGTTCTCTTCAATTCGGTTCCTTTTGCCGATTGCATTTCGGTGACCCTGCGATGTATTCAGCAAACACCACAGGGTCCCCGAATTGCAGGGAAAAGCTGCCGACAACCTGACGAAAACTAACCGAATGCACGCTGAAAAACAAGCGAAAACATCTGGATTAACCTTCGAAGAGGAGCCGAACAGGAGCCGAAAAGGAGCCGAATCACACAGAGCCGAAGCAGCTGTGACGTAGAGGAGGCAGTGATAATAAATTAGAAAAACCATTTGTATGAATCTGGGAAAAAGAAACGCTGTTTGCAAAGAAACTACTGAGCGAAAATGTCTGAAATTTTCACAGGAGGTCCAGGGAATGATAATAAAGAGGGCTGTTACAAAAAAAATAAGTAAACTGAAAAAAAAAAAAAATCGGACTTTTAATAATTGTTTTTTAAAAAATTCAGAAAAATGCTTAAAGTATCCTAAAAAATCTATAAAGAGACTTTTTGCTGCAGATTTTTATAATGAACGGTTTATTAGATATTGAATTAAAACGGGAATATTTTTAACATTGAAGCCTATGGGATTCTCCTGAATAAATTTGCCGAATTAAACCACCGAATGGCAGGGCATTAGGGGAACCTTTCACTGCTGGTTTGTGTTCTCTGAATAGCCGAAGCAGTGCTTTTTCATGGGGATTTCACTGCCCTCGAACAGGGACCGAACAGGCACCGTATGTGCAGGCAATTCGACAGGATTTGGCGAATTGCCTGCTCTCTGGATAGCCGAATGGCCAGGAAAGGTAACCGAACGCTGATTTTCAGCGTTCGGTTACCTTTCTCAAGCAATTCGAATCTCTTTGGATAACCCTGTATATTTCGGCACGATGGCCTGGATCCTGACCTGTGTCCCCAACACCCACTTTCCAAGTGTCCCTGATTAGGAGTGACTGTTCGTTTTTCACACCCAAAGTCAGCTTTTTAGAGGCTTCTTCATTTATTTGGGGGTGAACCAGTGTCTTTTTTGTGGGTTTTCTTCTATATTCGGGGTTTGCAGGTGTTTCTTTCAGCAGTTCCCTGTATATTGGGGGGGGGTGGGTGTAGTTTTAGGCTGGGGTCAGACCAGCGCACTTTTAACGTGCGTTCTGGCGCACTTAATTACGGCCGCACTAGCAGCAAATGACAGGCAATGACGGCCAATATATGAAGTACAGCCGCACGAAAGTCCGGCCGCGCAACGCAAGTGGAAAATGAATGCATTTTTTCGAGAACGCAGAACCGCTAGTACTGACGTACAGAGTGCGCTTCGTCCGCTAGCGGTGTGTGTGCGTGATTTGGAGGCGTCAGACCCTGCTCGTGTCCGGCCAACATAACGTCCAGACACCCAAAGTTTCCTGGTTTGGATCCGTACAAAATCACGCATGAACCTGCGCATCGTATGACCGTTTTCGCGAATTCTGTGAAAAAATACGTCAATGCGTTCGGACGCACTTTTTTACGTTCGCGTGTAAAAATGCTTTCGTTTGACCCTAGCCTTAGGGTTCTCCCTTTAGGTTTGGGGTGTGCGGGTGTTTACCAGAGCCATAAAACTCCCAGCAATGAGTCTGTAAAGTATAATAAACGCAGTGAGGTCACTCGGTGTAATTACTTTGCCCTTTGTATAATTTATATTGTTATTAATGCAAATAACCCCATAAGGCTCCGAAGTCATCTTAAAGAACAGATATGGCCCCGACATTCCTTAAAACACGAGTGGTCCTGTTTGGCCGAATGATTGGCGTTGAAATAGCTTTCAGCACCAAGGACAGGACCACCGAACGCAGCTGGACTGAAGAAGGAAAAAAACAAAAAAGGACGTTTTGCTGCGGGTGAAAAGAATAAACTCTTGAATAATATTTTAAAACGAAAATATTTTTTTCCATTGAATCCTATGGGCTTCACCTGTCGAACTGAATAACTTCTCTATGGGATAAACCTCCGTTCCTCGGCAGGGAAATTAACTATACTATTCATCATTTTTCATGTAAATTGTACCAGATCGTCCAACAAATCCCATTAAAATGGGAAAGATCGCTGGTCTGTTGTACACACATAAATAAATCATTTGAAGTCGTATCAGTGGAAGAAGGCGGATTCACCTCCATGTTGTGGGTTCGGTTGAACGACAGACAATATATCAGGTGAATACGGACCAAGTGGACGCCAGTAAGGGCAGCCAGGAATTCTTTGAGCTTCTGAACAGTCTTTTTTTTCCCGTTTTCTCTGTACTTGGCTGTTTAAATCAGGCAGAGCATCTTTCAGGGAGCCAGTCCTGTTCAACAATAGCCCCGGCGGCTTCTGACCCAGATCTTTCCTCTTCCCATTCCTGTCGCACAGCCTCCATCAGGTGTCCCTGCTCTATTGTCCCTACACTGCGCCCCGGTCAGGCTGGAGGCCAACAATGCAATGTCCCCGGTGTAGCAGACCCCCAATGATGGACCAAACTTTACTGATGGTTTTGTGAAATTTATTGCAAATCACACTGCAGGGAAAGCATCCGTTTTAATTCCAAAACTCACCGTAAGAGCTGCATAAAAACAACATAAAATACATATTAAAGCCTTATCCATACATAAAACGCTCCATAACAACCACAAATCCCTTTACATTTAGCAGTAGATTAATATGAACGGACCTTTATTCCCTTTCGGGGGGGGGGGGCGAGATGAACGGACGAGTCTAATAAACGTGTAGCAATTTGCACTAAATGCTGATTCTGCTCTTTGCTGCTGTATTCCTTATGGAGCAGCATATTCCTAGACCCACTTCCTGAGAACAGGTGCTGCTAGGCTAGGGTCAGATGAACGCATTTTTCGCGTCGTCCGTGAAAAAGTGCATTCGAACGAATGGACGTATTTTTTCACGGAATACGCGATAGCGGTCATACGATGCGCATTTTCGTTCGTGATTTTGTAGGGATCATCAATAAAACACTTTCAGGGTTATCCAAAGAGATTCGAAAAGTCACCGCACGTTCGGTGACTTTTCGTTCTCTTCAATTCGGTTCCTTTTGCCGATCCCATTTCAGTGACCCTGCGGTGTATTCAGCAAACACCACAGGGTCCCCGAATTGCAGGGAAAAGCTGCCGAAAACCTGACGAAAACTAACCGAATGCACTATGAAAACAAGCAAAAACATCTGGATTAACCTTCGAGAGGAGCCGAACAGGACCGAACAGGAGCCGAATCACACAGAGCCGAAGCAGCTGTGACGTAGAGGAGGCAGTGAATAAATTAGAAAAACCATTTGTATGAATCTGGGAAAAAGAAACGCTGTTTGAAATTTTCACAGGAGGTCCAGGGAATGATAATAAAGAGGGCTGTTACAAAAAAAATAAGTAAACTGAAAAAAAAAAATCAAAAAAAAAAATCGGACTTTTAATTTTTTTTTAAAAAATTCAGAAAAATGCTTAAAGTATCCTAAAAAATCTATAAATAAAGAGACTTTTTGCTGCAGAATTTTATAATGAACGGTTTATTAGATATTGAATTAAAACGGGAATATTTTTAACATTGAAGTCTATGGGATTCTCCTGAATAAATTTGCCGAATTAAACCACGAATGGCAGGCATTAGGGGAACTTTTCACTGCTGGTTTGTGTTCTCTGAATAGCCGAAGCAGTGCTTTTTGATGGGGATTTCACTGCCCTCGAACAGGGACCGAACAGGCACCGTATGTGCAGGCAATTCGACAGGATTTGGCGAACTGCCTGCTCTCTGGATAGCCGAATGGCCAGGAAAGGTAACCGAACCCTGATTTTCAGCGTTCGGTTACCTTTCTCAAGCAATTCGAATCTCTTTGGATAACCCTGTTTGTGTCTGGACGTTATGTTGGCCGGACGTGTGCAGCGTCTGACGTGTCCCAATCACGCAAACACGCCGCTATGCAGACGCAGCGCACTCTGTACGTCAGTAGTAGCGGTTTGACGTTCTCGAAAAAATGCGTTCGTTTGCCACTTGCGTTGCGCGGACGAACTTTCGTGCGGCCGTTCTTCGTATGTTCCTCGGCATTGGACGACATTTGCTGCTAGCACGGCCGTGATTTCGTGCGGTTAAACGCACGTTAAAAATGCTTTCGTCTGACCTTAGCCTTAATGATTCCCCACTACAACAGGGACAGTGAAAATGTGATCCACATTAAAACTTTCCAAACATGAAAACTGCACCAAACAAATAAGTCTTCTAGTAATGAGGTCTGTTATAACCGGCCTCAACGTGTCCTGTGTATTTCACAGAGATAATCACAGAAAGAACTGCAGCCACCAACCCCATCTGAATCATGTGTCCGGGTGGGAAGAGGGTCTGAAACCTGACCCGGTGGAAACTGGAAATGTGGAAAACCCCAATCCTCAGTACCCACTAACAGGCCAGGTTTGCAGGATATGTGAAGCACAGGTGATATGATTTGCTGCTCAGTGATTGCAGGATTCAGTCTGCATTTCTCCAAGGTGATCCATAGATTCTCTTGCCAGTACATTGGTTTCATTTCGGATTGATTCTTCTGTGTGTCTGACATTACAGGTTAAACATGGATATAAGTTGATCAGACACCATCCTGTGTGTTCAGATTTATTATGGAGTTGAAACTGAGGAGAAATGATGATTTATTCTGTTTTAGCAGCGGCTGGAAGAATGAGAGAGAGTTTGCTATATTAATACATGCCATTATTAAGGTGCGCAGCCCAATGTCTGGTAGAGGCTAAAACAGTAATTGAATTTAAGCAAGCATGGGATAGGCATAAGGCTATCCTAAACAAAAGATAAATCCAGGTAAAGTATCCATGTAATTGGGCAGACTAGATGACCCGAAAGAAAAATGTCGGCAGATAAGAACCTATGTTTCTATGGTTTGACGTAACCTCATGCCAATTCGGCCCGCACTCCATTTATAGATGTCGGAGATAAATATAAAACAAATTTATTTAGTTTATCAGAAGTTCTCCTTAATAATTTTAATTGTACGTGTTTTAGTTTTTTTAAAAACAAAAAAAAAATAGATCCAACCAGCTTAGATTAAAATATGTAATATATTTCGCGCAACATAATCAAAAAAATTATAAAACACATCATCCATCAGCACACAGATCTCTAGCTATAAAGATATATTTAAACAGGATAATATGTTACTACCATTTACTTTTAAACAGTAATATAGATGGTTAGTTCACTTAAACATCCTGCTTAAAGAAAACCATTATTAACATGTATTCCCAGCAAACCAGTATTTAAAAACAAGCTAGTATCTCGTAGATATATATCTCGGTGCTATTTGGGTCAACAACCATAAAAAAAACATTGAAGTTATCACTAATTCTATTTCTAAAGTAATTAAAACTTCGTGAATCCTCCCCTAATAAAGCAGAAGATTATAACTTAACAAGAATTTAGTTTCTAATCTATAACATCTCTGCTTAATACTTCACAATAGTTCTTCCAATTTTAATATATAAAGGATATAAATTGTCCTAAAGTATCAGATGCTTCCCATATTTCTATACTGCAGGTTAGAAATATGTCAGTCGCTGCGCCAACAATAATCTGAGACAATTTCAGTCTATATTCATTGCAAGATTAATATATATCCCACTATTTGCTTTCCATTACCTGTCCAAGATCTGGATTCAAACATTTCTGCAATCTTATTTAATCAGTGGATATGTGTTTGTGAGAGTATTTAGATTGTTAGATAAAGAAATTAAGATGCAAACATCTGAGTTTTCTCCTTGAGCATAATCTTATTTCTTAGGGAGAAGCGAAGTGTGGACTGAATGACTTCTCATTGTGTTCTGTTTAGTAAGAGGAATTTCACGTCATTTATTACGTACCTCCCTATTTGCATATAACATGTCTGAGAATTCCAGATAACTGTCAACCTTTACACCACAAGATGGCAGTGTTGATTTGCAAATTAAAAATTATTGACCTATGATCTGTCTATTAGCGAGCTTGAAGAGACTGAGGTTCTTTTGTTCAGACAGTATGTCTCGGGTTGTCATATTTGATATAATATTAAGGATCCCTCTTTCTCTAGCCATTAAGGTTTTTCTAAGGCTGGGGTTAGACAAGCGCAGTGTTCACGTCCGTGTTGCCGCACATTTGTACATCCGTGGCAGCATAGCATTCTGACCAATGGAGCCCCACACACGAAGTATGTCTGCACGGAAGTGCGGATGCATGACGGACGCAGGTTAGGCAAGAATGTAATACTGCTAGAACGGACGTGCGGAGTGCTCCACGTCTGTGTAGCTTTGTGTGTGAGTGATGAAACAGGTCAGATGGACGGCATTTATGTCCAGCATTTGACGGACAGAATGCTTAAATTTATTTTCCCTGCTACATCAGTCAAAAAAATCCATCAGTGAAAGAAACGGACTGTGTGGCCACTACTTTGTTCAGTAAGTACGTCTGTACTGCACGGACGCACAGTCCGTACAAAATGCGCTTCCATCAGTTAAACAGCTTATTTCTAACTGTTACTGAAAAATATTTAATATTATTTTCTGTGCTACTAATATAGAATATACTTTCGTGGATAGGTAGAATTTATATGCACAAATATGCCAAGAAAAGGTTTATTTTAACAGACTGCTTGGACAAACCTATAAAATGGTCTATGACTAGCACTTAGTCTATACAATATATCAAATAAAGACTTCCTCCCTTGTCTAGCGATTATATTTTTAAAACACATTTATCTTCAAAATGAGTTACCTTACAATGAACCCGTTCTAAATAAAAAAAAAAAGAAGTTCATTCTAAAACTAGGTTAAATGAAAGACTTTGCATATAAAAGTATCAATGTACGATTAACCCTTTCGCTGCTGAGGCATTTCCCACCTCTGTGCTGAGGTCATTTTTACCAATTTTGCTCATCATGTTTAAATGTGTTTTGAAGCCTTTTTAGTATATGACCCAGACATATTATATAAATCGTTCTTTCTGGCAGATTCATAATATGTCATTATATGTATACGTCATGACCTGTCTGTATATTATAACAAAATGCAATAAAATATGAATTCAAGAGTTTACATGTAAAGTGTTTTGTTTTTTCCACATGCGAGCAATTGCGGTTATATTTTGGATGGGGTGCGCTTGTTAAAAAAAACCTTAGGAGATGGGGTCTCGTTACATTTTTTCTGGGGAAAATTACACGATTAAAAAAATGCACCGCATACAAAAATTAATGCAGCAATATTGTTCCCATTTAAATTATGTGAACAGTGATGCTGCACTAACGAACCAAAAATATTTTTTTTTTTTTTTTTAAAACTTTTCATAGTCAAGTTTGGTATTGTTGGAACGGCCATGCTCTGGCCGATCCAACAATATTAAACATTAACCCCTACCTGCCACGGATCGGGAGTTCAATGGAACCCCCTCATCTTCACCATTGGTGGCAGTTAGGGGTTAACTCCAGGACTGGTGTCATCGTGCTATGCACGATGACGCCAGGCCTCAGGGGGCATTCCCAGAAGCTTGGCCAACATCCAAGATGTCGGCCAGCTCCGGGAAAGGATCACGAACCGGCGCTTTTCAGCGCCGATTCGTGATCCAGCCCCCATGGGGTTAATTCCAGGTACAGTTAGGAAGGGCAGGCTGTGCCCTTCCAAACGGTGCCTGGATTAACCCCCGCAAACGCTGGCGATCGGGAGGGAGAGAGGTCCGAAGGACCTCCCGCCTCCCTTTCAGGCACCTCCTCCGCACATGCGGGGGGGGGGGGCGCCTGAATTACGTGTCATTGTGCTAATTAGGCCGGCGGCGGTTCCGGTTGCTGGGCTGACAGCGAGGACGTCAGCCTGCACGGGGGGGGGGGGCGCAGCGATCGGCCGGAACCTGGCCCTAAAGGGAGGACGCGCTCACCGCAAGGAACGTTACCTGCGGGTGGACGCGCTGAGCTCGTCCTCCGCAGCGAAAGGGTTAAACAAGATGGCTACAGGCATCCATGTTGTGTTTCTCTGAAAATACCTGACAGACGCTACTCCCGAACACAAGCCGTAATTAGACCACTTGTGCATAAAAGAACAAGGGATTGCATCTAAAATCCAAACATTTTTTGCATTTTATCCCCGGCTTCTATTTTGTGGTATTTTCCAAAATCTCAGCACAAGCCTCATTTTACAGGATAAAAACCAGTGCAGAAGCAATGGGTTGGAGGGGAATGTTTAGACAAGGCTGCATGGGATCTGTTGTGTTAAGGCTGCCGAAGAGATGGCAGCCGAATGAGATCTGACAGTAAGCTAGTACTGAACAGAACCCCCAGTGGTGTCATTTACCTACAACCTCACACAATGCAAGTCAATTATCTAGACTTCAGACCCATAGAGCCCATGCTATGCCCCAGTGAGAAAAAGTGCTGCAAAGATACGGTGGGATGGGAGAAATTGAAACAAGAAAGTCACAGGATGCATCCATTTCTTTTAACATCATTGTTTGATGTCGTGTCTTTTTATAAGCAGCACTGCCCTCTCTTATGTCTCCGATTACCATGTACATTGAGGCGCAGTCAGGGCCCCCATTCATACAGTATCAGGTGATGTTGGGGTGAGGCAAGAGTATCCTGAGCTGCAATGTTTTCCCCAGACACATTATTATTCCATGCAGAGGGACAAGTGTTGCCCTGCTACATGTATAATTCACATGCTGCAGGGAGGAATTCAAGGCAGGTCACCTAGGATTACTTTCCTGTAGTAGGCAGATGCAACCACCCAGCATGTAGTATTTTTTTCATGCACTGTCCATCAGCATGATTAACCACTTGGCTGCTAAAGACATGTCAGCGCGTCCAGCCAAGTGGTTCTCCTGTGCAGAGGCACAGGAGGCAGCGATCAGTATTACAACACATCAATGCAGCCCCCTAGTGTGGGCTGACATCTTGGATGTCAGCCTCCAGGACCTAGGCAGGCATGATGTTATCGTGCCAGCTTGATGACATAGGCACCCCCATGTGGGGAAGGTGCCTGAAGGGAAGAGAAATGTCCTCTCTCCTGATCTGCTTGGGGCACTGCAAAAAGGCAGGCACCGCTTGGAAAAGCAAACCCTGCCCTTCCAAGTGGTGGCTGCCTTCAACCCCTTGGGAGCTGGATTGTGATTCGGGGCCAGATCGCAGACTGCTTGGATCTCCCCCTGCCTACTGGTGTCATCGTGCCAGTTTGGGAGTTAAACCCTGGCTGCCACCTATGCTGAAGAGGGGGAGGTGAAGAGGGGGCGCAGAGAGGTTAATGTTTGGTATCATTGGTACAGCCAGAGCTTGGCCTTTCCAGTGATTATATTTTACATGGTAAAGTAGGAATCCTTGGAAAGGCCATGCTCTGGCTGTTCCAATGATAAACATAACCATGTAAAATGTAAACAAATGCACGGTTTCTCAGATGCAAATGTGGGACAAATCCAAAAAACCCACTTATCACGCTGTAGATTATAACCAATAAAATCTGATTTGTCATTGTGAACCTGCCGGAAAGAACCATGTATCGTTTGTCTGGGCCGTATGAGAAGATAAGAGAAACCAGTGAAAATGAGCTCAGCACACAGGGGTGAGAGGTCTCAGCAGCAAAAGGGTTACATTTTCTATCCAGGAAAACATGGCGACCCTGTGTGTATCCCTGCCCAACTATGAGCAATGAAAAACGAGTGAAACGCATTAGTTGGTTTTGGATTAATCCGAATGAGATCTGGTCCATTTTGACCAGAGGGTTAATCCGCTGCCTGACAGCGCCATGGTTACAGGATTCCTTTAAATCTACAAGAAAGCCTATGAAATCAAATCCCCAGCTTATATATAAGTGACCTGCCTGGAGATCCATTCATGGAGCGATTTCCCCATGTCTGGGAGTCACATTCAGTAAAGGGAGACATGGCACCGCGGCCGCTCTCCAAGGAGGTCAGTGATTCCCAAGCATTCATTCCACACCTTTAGAGGGTCATTCACAAAGCACTAGTATTGAAGCACCGAGGAACACCACGTCACAAAGCAGCAACTGAAGTGCTTGGTCCTCTGTATTTTAGCCAAGAGATGCCGGCAATAACAACAACACCGCTTAGTGAATAAGCCTCATAATCATTCTGCAGAAGTTTGTGTAGCATTAAAGCCAGTGGATATGCAGGAATCTCACCCCAGACATTCCAGCTTTACCATGATACCCCCAGGGTTACAATTCCAATGGCAGTAACTGCATTGCAAGAGAAACGGAGCAGAAAGCATTGGAAAGGGTTAACCCCGCAATATTAACCAATTAAATGAGGCAGGTATGGTGCAAAGTGTAAAACTGCAGAGGTGCCCAGTGTCAGATGCAACATTTACCTAGCATCCCAATGTTGGGAAGCATTGAGTCAGACATGTCCCACAGCCAAGAGGATCATAACTAGAAGATATTAACCCCTGCAAGACCATGATCAGCAGAAGCAGCAGCCAGACCTGGAGCATTAATTGGTTTGCAATCGTTAAAAAAAAAGTTAGCATCTCAGGCATGACACACAAGGCGCTACACGGGTTTTTACAAGTGAAGATCTGTGTAACACGGATATATTAGCTTGCTGCTGCAGTAGCCCCTTTTGGCCAGCAGAGGGCAGTGTCTGCTAAAGGAGTGTACAGTGCTTTATATATTGGGGCCAAAAACACATGATCCAGTTAGTGATGAGGTTAGAGGGGGCTGTCACACACCTGCTCCCAGATACTGAAACCAACAACTCCCAGAATTACTTGAATGCAGCAGATGTTCCTGCACTACAACTTCCATGACCATTAGGGAGGCAGTATTTGACAGCCCTGGGTTAAAAATGATTAGTAACCCTCACCCTACAGGACCCACTACCCTCATACAGATCCCTGACAGAGCGAGAAGCACAGACATTACTGCGTGTAGAAACATTTTATTGCTTTGCCACAATATATAATCAAGGGGAGGAAAATCCTCTGTATCCAGGATGAGCTCATGGCCTGAGCAGCAGCTCCTTAACATGTCACCTTCCCAGCACCGTGTCCACATCAGTCCATTCTGGAGCAAGTCCAGCCAGTCATTGAGAAGTCAGGGTAAAGGTGGTGCAGGACAATCCTCAGCAATGGGGGAGTCTGCAGGGAGCTCAGGGTCACACGTTCAGGCGGGTGGGTTGGATTCCTCATGTTCTGCCACATCCACAGGCTACATGAGCTGAAGGGAACTGACCTTATCATTCCAGCCCAAATGCCCATAGTTGTCCACCTCCTCTCCAGCCAGAGCCACCATTTTATTACCTTGATACTGTGCATGTTCATACAAGATCCAGGCTCCACCAATCACTTTGTGTGAGGAGATCTGGTCATTAAGTCCATGGGATCCCAGATTCTCCTGTTTTTGGTCAGGATCACTTCCCGGCCTCCATAGTTGATGTGCTCATACACACGGATTTCTGGGCCGTCCAAGCCGCCTCTCACCACTTTGACAGAGCTGATCTTCTCCTCAAACCCAGGGAGGGAGTTGTAGTCGCCTGGTTTGTACAGCTTGAAGTCCCCCTTGTAGTTAATGTGCTCAAACACCACCCAGGGCTCTCCTCCAGTGACTCTCATGGACTTGGTGCGGTCATTGAAACCTATCTGTGTGAAGTCAGGGTTGTCAGCACCAACGCTCACAGAGTCTCCCTTCAGGTCTCTTTGTGAGAAGAGCTCAATGCTGGCCATGCTGTCTCTCAGGGTGACACCTTACACACAGCTGGGCTTTAGGATCAATGGAGTCTGATCTCTCACCTGCCCTGATCTCTTATATACCGTGTGTCCAATACAGAGGCTGTTACCGTGAAATGGGACTCAGCTAACGGCCATTAATTAGCCGCTTCATTAATTAAAGGCTTCATGTGTAGGTATGAGGTTATAGCAGGGTTGCCGGATCAGCCATGTTTTCCTGGACACATATAATGTATTCATGCTGATGGGCAGTGCATGAAAAATGCCACCCCGCAGCATGTAGACTTCATACACTCCAGGTAAGAAAAAAATGAATCCCAGGTGACCTGCTTTAATTTCCTTCTTGCAGTATATGAATTATGCATGTTGCAGGGCAGCACTTTTCCCTGCGCTCCCCCTCTGCATCAAATAGTAATAGGTGCCCAGGAAAACATGTCTGACCTGACAACCCTAGGTTACAATGATGGAAAGGAGAGAGAGAGGGGTTAATATAGCTGCAGAGACATTTCTTATCATTACAAGAGTAAGAGACTATATAGAAGAAATCTGATTTTAAACTTGCTGTAAGGAATGGGTTAATATAAGGAATGTGGATATTGCAAACGGCAAAGGGTGAAAAATGCCCCCCCCCCCCCCCCGCAGCATGTAGACTTCATACACTCCAGGTAAAGAAATAAGAAAGGAATCCCAGGTGACCTGCTTTAATTTCCTTCCTGCAGCATATGAATTATACATGTTGCAGGGCAGCACTTTTCCCTGCGCTCCCCCTCTGCATGAAATAGTAATAGGTGCCCAGGAAAACATGTCTGACCTGACAACCCTAGGTTACAATGATGGAAATGAGGGGGGGGGGGGTTAATGTAGCTGCAGGGAGACTTTTCTTAAGTCTTATGTAAGGAATGGGTTAATATAGGGAATGTGGATATTGTGAAGAGTAAGGGGTGGCAGGGGTTAATATAGTTGCAGGGAGACTGATGTTGGCATTGCAGGGGTTAATAGGTAAAGAGCTTCCACTGGGCATGTCAGGCAGTGCCCTCACACTCACAGCGGCTCAGGTTCAGGGTCACTCGCTGTCTGTGCAGGTTCTTCAGGTTGTCACATTGTATTGTGACACATTGTACAGATCTGATGCAGAGCAGCTCGGTTCGGCTACAGAGAATAAAATACAATGAAATCACACGTTACCGGATGTACCGGCAGGGAGTGAGCGGGGAGAGCCCGGGAGGAGCCGCCTGCCTGCAGTGACGGCCTCGGGGCAGTTTGCAGTGTTTAGGGGAGTCAGTCCCTGAGCCCCGACTCACTTGTCAAATGAACCGTCCGAAAAGAACCGGTTCATCTAAAGAGGTTTTTCAATAGGCGGCGAACTTGCCATCGAATTCTACCAAATGGTGCAGTTTCGTGTCAGTTCGCCTGTTCAGAAAGCTGTTAATTCTCCAAATACAGTGGAAGTGACAGTGAAATACGGAGCAGTTCTCTGCAATTCTGCAAACTCCGGCGGCAGAGAAATTGTCCCATAGAGAAGTAATGGTTAATCTATTCAGAGACGCCAAATTGTGCCGAAACACCAGAGAAATGCCCTGACATTCGGTGATTCAGTTCAGCAGGTTTAAACAGGAGAATCCATAGGATTCAATGGAAAAAAATTGAATTTAAATATATAACAACAATATTATCGTTTATTCTTTTCTTTTTCAGCAAAAAACGTTTTATATTTGTTTAGATTTTTTTGTATTTTTTTTAGGCAAAATTTTTCATTCACAATTTTGTTTTTAAAGGCTTTTTTTTATAATTTGTAACAGATCGTTTTATTGTTTTTTAAAGAACCTTTTTTATTATTTCCACACATTTTAATGCGTTTTCATTGTTTTAAACATCTATTAGAAGAATCGCATATCATGAGGAATAGTATCATGCGGTATGACCCCTGCATGCTGCCCTAAACAGCCCAAAATAGGGCAGATGAGACTCTTTAGCCACGTCAGGCCATTCATCTAGGACAGGGGTTCCCAACTGCGGTCCTCAAGTCCCCCCAAAAGGTCATGTTTTCAGATATGTGAAGCTCAGCCCAGGTGATATGATTTGCTGCTCAGTGATTGGAGGATTCAGTCTGTATTTCCCCAAGGTGATCCTTAAAACCTGTCCTGTTAGGGGGACTTGAACCACTGATCTAGGAGAAGGACACGGATATAACATCATACGACCCGGGGACCTCACTGTCACTGTACCAGCTTGCTGAGCCATGGCAGATGAACCTCAGGTGTAAAGGTTGGTGCCAGTACTGCGCACACTGCCCCCACCTAAAACAATTCCACTGCGCAGGCTTAGCGGGCAAACACATGTCTATAATAAGATCATCATCAAGTCCTGCAGCGATGGGAAAGGGGCGAACCGGCAGGGGGAAGATGACACCGGAAGCCATGACATAGAAGAACATCAGAATTCAGTGGGATTTTCTGTGCAGTTCGGTGGTCAGTTCGGTGCTCTTCAGCAGTCTGTCCGGTGGCTCCATGTTCGGCACACTTTGGGGACCCTGTGGTGAATACTGAATTCACCGCAGGGACGGCGAACTAGAATCACTGAATCGCACCGAAAGACAAAGCACCGACATTTCATTGAAATTCCTGTGCTTTCTGAATAACCCCTTATGTCAGGGATCGGCAGCCTTGGTCCTCCAGATGTTTTGGAAGTAATATTCCAATGAGGCTCAGACAATCTAATCAGTGGTTGAGCATCATGGGAAATGTAGTTCCAAAAAATCTAAGTGATTCCAACTTCCCATCACTATATTTCGGCAGGATGGCATAACTCCTGAGCTGCGTCCTCACTGCTCACCTCCCAAGCGTCCCTGATTAGGAGCGACAGTTCTTATTTCACACCCATAGCCAGCTTTGAGTGACTTCCTTTTCTTAAATACTGACAAAACAGTTACGATGCTCTTTGGAACAGAACCTAAACTACATAAATTGCAAAATCCCCATCTATGTGTCAGGACAAAATCAAATGGCACGCTGACCAGTCACTTCTCTCAAATATCTAGGCATGTGGTTAGACCCAAATCTATCCTTTTGGCCCCACATCGAAAAACTCTCATCTAAACTTTACCCCAAACTAGGTGCCCTGTACAGAAACAAATCCTGCCTGAGCCCCGCGGTAAGAAAGCAAATTGTACAGCAAATGCTTATGCCGGCTATTGAATATGAAGATGTAGTGTATGCAGCGGCCCCGCAAACACACCTTCATAAACTTACTACATTGTATAACTCATTCTGTCGCTTTGTGCTACAATGTAACTACATGATCCACCATTGTGACATGTTAAAAGAGCTAAACTGGCCGTCGCTGGAATCTAGACACACCCTTCACCTTTCCAACCTGGTGTGTAGGGATGAGCCGAACACTCCCCGAGTTCGGTTCGGGCCCGAACCCGAACTTCCCATTTGTTCGGGACCGAACACGAACCCTAATGCAAGTCAATGGGGCTGAAAATTCAGTTTTTTGGAGTGCCCTCCAAGAGGGCATATATGCTACATATTTGCCATAAAATTGTGTATGGGGGTCCGGGTAGTGCCCTGGGGGACAGGAAACAAGGACAAAAAGTTTTAAAAAAAACCTTTTTAAAGGGACAGTGAGTTTTCCATGAAATAAGGGTTAAAAATAAAAATGAAAAATTCCTTCAAATATCGTGCCTAGGAGGTCCCCATAACCTGCCCGTGAAGTGGCGGATTTCTAGGATGTATAGAAATATGTAAAAACCAAAAAATGACCTTTCAAATGACGGTAAATGCTTTTCCTTTAATCTATCCATAAACAACTGCTTGGGGCGGCAGTCTGCATGAAAAGACATTTTCGGACACGCAGAAAACGTTTACTGATTTTTTGGCGGTGAAAAGGAGGAGAATGGAAACTTCTAGACCAAAAAGCCGATTTGGAAAGTGAGTTAAATGGGAGAATTTTTCTGGTTTGGCTATTTTGACCTAGAATTTTCCATTCTCCAGTCATTCTCCTGAGTTTCACCTTTCTCTGAATAACCCTGTCAGGGTTATTCAGAGAGCGGTGAAGAGCAGGAGAATGACTGGAGAATGGAAAATTATAGGTCAAAATAGCCAAACCAGAAAAATTCTCCCATTTAGGCTAGAGTCAGACTAGCGAATTTTTAACGTGCGTTTAGGCTAGGGTCAGACTGAGGCAGTGCGAACGCGCGTGCAGGCGCACTTAATCACGGCCGTAGTAGCAGCAAGTGCCAGGCAATGACGGCCAATATATACGAAGTACGGTCGCACAAAAGTCCGGCTGCGCAACGCAAGTGGCAAACGAACGCATTTTGTCGAGAACGTAAAACCTCTAGTACGGTTGTACAGAGTGCGCTGCGTCCGCTAGAGGCATGTGTGCGTGAATTGGAGATGTCAGACACTGCTAATGTCCGGCCAACATAACGTCCAGATGCACAAAGTGTTTTATTGATGATCCGTACAAAATCACGGATGCAAATGCGCATCGTATGACCGCTATCGCGTACTCCGTGAAAAAATGCGTCCATTCGTTCGAACGCACTTTTTCACAGACAACGTGAAAATGCGTTCGTCTGACCCTAGCCTTAGGCGCACTTAGGCTAGGGTCAGACGAACGCATTTTTCGCGTCGACCGTGGAAAAGTGCGGTCGAACGAACGGACATATTTTTTCACGGAATACGCGATAGCGGTCATACGATGCGCCTTTTCGTCCGTGATTTTGTACGGATCAACAATAAAACACTTTTTGTGTCTGGACGTTATGTTGGCCGGACATTAGCAGCGTCTGAAGTCTCCCAATCACGCAAACACGCCGCTATGCGGCCGCAGCGCACTCTGTACGTCAGTAGTAGCGGTTTGACGTTCTCGAAAAAATGCGTTCGTTTGCCACTTGCGTTGCGCGGACGAACTTTCGTGCGGCGTACTTCGTGTGTTCCCCGGCATTGGACGTCATTTGCTGCTAGTACGGCCGTGATTTCGTGCGGCTAAACGCACGTTAAAACTGCGTTCGTCTGACCCTAGCCTAAATCACGGCCACACTAGCAGCAAATGACAGGCAATGACGGCCAATATACGAAGTACGGTCGCACGAAAGTCCGGCTGCGCAACGCAAGTGGAAAATGAACGCATTTTTTCGAGAACGCAGAACCGCTAGTACGGACGTACAGAGTGCACTGCGTCCACTAGCGGCGTGTGTGTGTGATTTGGAGACGTCAGACCCTGCTCATGTTCGGCCAACATAACGTCCAGACAGCCAAAGTTTCCTGGTTTGGATCCGTAAAAAATCACGCACAAAAATGCGCATCGTATGACCGTTTTCGCGCAATCCGTGAAAAAATATGGCAATGCGTTCGGACGCAATTTTTGACGGTCGCTGCGAAAAATGCGTTAGTCTGACCCTAGCCTTATCTCACTTTCCAAATCGGCTATTTGGTCCAGATTGTTCTCTTTTCCTGCCATTCTCCTGGTTTTCACCTTTCTCTGAACAACCCTGAGAGAGAGGTGAAAGCCAGGAGAACTGGCAAGAGGAGAGAACAATCTAGACCAAATAGCCGATTTGGAAAGTGAGATAAATGGGAGAATTTTTCTGGTTTGGCTATTTTGACCTAGAATTTTCACTTCTCCAGTTATTCTCCTGCTTTTCACCGCTCTCTGAATAACCCTGTAAATGTTTAATCCCGACGTGAAAAATAACATTGCTTTAGATTTTTTTCAAACACCAGTTAAATGCAGCATATTAGGATGCTTTAGGGAAATTAATTCTCAAATCTCAATCAGAAGCAGACACCACCCCCACCCTCAGTACAAATATTGTACAATGTATCAAATTGATTACCAGACTAAAAACACCTGGTGTTATGCCCGTTTGTGAACAGAGGTCATTTAGAGTTGATAATCTTTCCACGTACACATTAGTTTTTAATTCAACATCTAATAAACCGTTGCTTATAATATTCTGCAGTAAAGAGTCTCTTTATTTCTAGATTTTTTAGTATTTTTTTAAGCATTTTCTATACTTTTTCAAATTTTTTTTTTTTTTCGAACCCGAACCGAACACGCCCAAAAAGTTCGAAATTCGCGAACTTTCGAACTGCCAAAGTTCAGGTCGAACTCCGAACCGTCTGAACCCGAACAGCTCATCCCTACTAGTGTGTACAAGGTTTTCTAGGAAGCTACCACCCTACCTGAATAGGCTGCTTCCCCTGGCAGTTCCCTCATCCTATAACCTCCGATCCAGGACCTGCATCTTACTTACAATACCACAATACAAAAAGAAAGTGGCTCAATCTTCATTTCTCTACAGAGCACCAGAAGTATGGAATAACCTCCCAGACAACATCAAATCTTCCCCCAGTCTAAAGTACCTTAAGAGATCTCTATTAACATACCTCAATACAGAATGCACCTGTAGACATGTAACATAATGACCAACACAGAAAATAAATATGTAGGAAATAATCTGTATATTTGTGTTTTGTTTTTAATATCTTGCATTTATTACTTTGTATTTCTGTAACATTTCAATGTTCTTGAACCCAGGACATGCTTGAAAATGAGAGAAATCTCAATGTATCCTTCCCGGTAAAATACTTCGCAAATAAATATATTTGGGTTGTGGGTGTCATTTTAGGGGCTTTCCCACATATTTTGGATGCGTGGTTTTCTTTTAAAGGGCTTCTTTGTATTTTCAGGGTGTGCTGGCGTGCTTTTAGGGGTTTCCCTGTATATCTGTAATGTAAGAGACTAGTGTTTTATACAGGGCGTCTCCATAGATTTGGGGTTTGTGTGTGTGGTTTTTTTTTTAGGGGCTCCTCCATATATTCAGGGTGTGCGAGTTGTCAGGGATTATCTCTGCACGTGACTACAACATGTCAGATATTATTATTCAATAAGAAACTTATACGAGACACAAATATCAATCGTTTATATTTCCTAGAAATTCTCCTAAATTCTTTTAATTGTCTGTGTTTTGCTTTGAAGAATACACTAATCAATAATCGGATAAAAATATATATATTTATTACATATACAAAAAAGTGAAAATTATCAATATCAGATAATCAATGCATGGGAGTTAGAGATTTGGTGTGAGTTAGAGATCTTTGGTGTGAAATCTTGAATGCATTGTCCCGGGATGGTCTGCTAGCCTTGTGTGTAAGTCTCTGAATGCCTCCTGTCCTGGAATCTGTGGCTTCAATTATAGTCAATTTGACGTCACTAGCAATTTTTTCATTATATTAATTATAATATTTACTATCCTCTAGAGGGCAGTATTGCACTTCTTAATTCCACCATTTAATTTTTATATATCTTATCTCATGTCAAGAGGTCGATCTAGACACAAAGACCTTCTTCTCTCAGTGTAGACTTTATGTCTCTCATGCCAGAATCAAATTTATGTCCCTACTCCTCTCAAACTAAGTAAATTCCCTTCTCTATACTTAGCTCGACATTATCTCAAATAAAGACATTTTAAGGTTCCCTCATGTCTGGTCACCTAGCCATGAACTATTAAAAAAAAAAAATCTGTTCATTTCTAAAACTAGGGAAAATTGAAAAATAAAAGACTTTCTATTTAAAAACAAGATGGCTACAGGCATCCATTTTAATTTTTCTCCTTCTGTAATATACCCGACAGAGTGTATAACAGAGCTGCAAAGCAATCAGCCCCCAGCAATGACACTAAACTATAATAAATGTTTTGAGAGATCACTGGGTGTAAGTAAATCACTTTGTCCTTTTTATAATGTGTAACAGCAACTGGGGTTTACTGGCCTCCAGCTTGTGGACCCGACCTGAACCTGTTACAGCTTCCGTCCCTTCTACTCAGACAAGCTGATCTGCAGCAGCTTCTCTTCTCACAACCCTCAGCCAGAACTTGAGGGAGTGCAGTATATTTATATGTATCTCTCCCCAACCAACAGACACAGCTTTGAGCAGGGGAACATGAATATCTAATGAAAGAGACCAGTTTTATGGACAACAGAGGGGGGGGGATGACACAATCAACCAAATACATAGTCTCCATGAGGGGGGGGTTGAATTCCTAGAGAAGACACAGAAACCTAATTAGTTACTGTCACGGAAGGGACATAGGGGCTCTGCGCAGCGAGACCCAGGACTCAAACCCAAGACATTTTTAAAAGGACCTTGTTTTCCTTTGAACGTTTGCAGTGTGCGTTTCAATGTATGAACAGTTTATTTTCCTTGCTAGATGTGGTTTTACTTGATGTGCTGTATTAAGATGTACCCTGTGTGATTTTAAATATACTTTACATCGTTTGGTTTTAGTTTAATTTAGTTTAGTGAAAAATGACATAGCTTTGGTTTTAAAACATGCTTATATTCCTGTAGGTAAATGTGTCTTTGTATATACAGTAAACAAGCTTTGCTGCTGTGTAAATTATGCGTCAGGGATTTTCCCCATTATCTAGGTACATGTTTAATTTAAGGGATCTCTGATAGTGTGTGTTTAATCTGATGTGCTGGAACAATAGATATACAAATGTTATGTGGACTGAAGGCTAAGAGAATGTTAAAAATGTTGATTGCTAATAACTGCCATACCTCATTGTATGGATAGGCTCCTAATTAGTATGCGTATGCAAATTATGACTGTTGTACTTGAGCATAAATAGTGGCGTTGTTCATTAAAGGATTCAGTTCATCTGAGTGTTTGAAACATACAGCTCTGCCTGGTGTTGTCATTTCACGTCGGCTATATCACCACCACCCAGGAACGGGTCACTCTAACTCTGCGGCAGAACCTCGATTCGCCGCGCCGTTGCGCCACCTATTTTAGGATACCGCAACCACCCAGAATTGGGACCTCGACTCAGCGCCGTGCCTGCATCGTCAAGGAGACTCTACTGAACCGCGGTTCGCCACGCAGACCGTCTCCAGCCTTTCAATGGTCAGTAGATCCGCTGCTCGAGACGCCGAATGCCGTGCCACTCGGTAGTCGGGCGGATTTCCACCGTGGGTGCCCCATCTACTCTCCAGATCTCCACCGCCACGTAGGCTTCTACCCAAGCCGCTCGAGATGCCGGGTGCCGTGCCACTCGGTAGTCGGGCTTGGCAACACCAACGAGGGGGTCAGATAGAGCCGGACCGCGGGCGGATACTCCATTCCGTCATAGTTACACAATAGACGGGATTAACAAACAGGAGAACAATCTGTCTACAATGTATCACAAAATAACTTCTAAAATACAGTTTCAAGATACATGCAGTTCTAACTCATTAACCCTTAGGTGACCCATATGCCCATTGTCTTTGAGAACTGGTTTTATCAAAGTGGTCCACGATCTCTTGCCAGGAGGCCAGCATCCACATCTCTCCAACAGGCACAGAGGTCAGGTAAAGTGTGGGCAAGGGTGCCAAGGAGGGTGAGGGCACAAAGGTAGAGGGAGCTTTAGTTACATAATGTATATATATTTTTAAGTATTTAAGCCCTTTATTTCATAACGTCATCTTAAAGAACTGATTAGGAATGGCTTTCTCTATGGCCCCACCTCCAGCAACATTCCTTAAACCGTGAGCATCCCGGTTTGGCTGATCTGTGAAAATACACGAGATGAATGACGTCTCCAGGCTGATGAGGAATGCAATGCGGAGTAGCTGCGGAAGTGATCTGCACGTTTTAGCAATTCATCTGCTACAATGAAGAGAACAAATGTTACACCCTGTAACAACATAGCAATACTGGAAACCACCGCATCCTCTCCACCCTGGGACCAGGCGGCCGTATTCTCTATTTTTTGTCATTACTGGTTGCAGGCGAGAATAATGAGTGACCTTGGAACTGCTCATTATTTTCCATCCCCCTGCATATTAGTGCTGTACAGTGATACAATGTACAGGAACCTCCTGAGAGGGGAGTTTGCGGCTTGACTGGAAAGGACAGGGCCGTTATGAATAAAATGCAGGACTTTTACATTTGATAGTTGGAATAGGCCCATATGTTATCTTTCTACAACTTTGTTATGCCTCAACATTTTACAGATTTTGGAGCATGTTTTGCATCTTAACTGGAAACATATGAACGTGGCGCCGTGGTGATTACATGCCTCCCACAGTTAAACCTATGTCTGCTTACAGGAGAAACCTCGTCTTCGAGACAAACTCAGTGGTCAAGTCCTAAAAAAAGTAGTGTGGGAACACAGATTTCTGCCCCCCCACTAATCACCTTGCATTAAACACAAACATCTAGTTTATTTAAGCATATTAGGTTTCCACTGATACCAATTTCTTAGTATTCGTACGGCTACTCGATCATATTTTTTGTAGGTCCTCATCGATACGGAGTAATGACACCTTTATTTAGCCACTTGAACACTAAGGACATACAGGGAGCTTCCTTTCATTCCCGCGTGCAGAGGACGTTTCCCGCACATCTTAGCATTCAAGCCCCCCCCCCACCACCACCACAAGTCTGACTTTCTTGAAGGCAAATCTGCCGATTTATACCTGTACCAACGTCATCGTGCTGGGTGCGATGTCTGTTTCAAGCACCCCCGCCAGAGCAGGAGTGCCTGAAGGGGAGGTCATTTGGACCCCTGTATCTCCCCATCGTTGAGTGGTAGAGTCAAGAGAGGCATCGCTGGAAAGGACACAGTCTGACTTTTCCAGCAGTGCCTTTCTTTAAACCCCTACGTGCCAGGCTGCGATCCGGCACCAAATTCCAGCCTATCTCTGAGGGGGGGGGCCAGTGGCGTAGCGTGGGGGGGGCTGGGGGGCCGTGGCCCCGGGCGCAGTTTTGTTAGGGGCGCATTTGCGCCCCTAAAACTGGCCCGGGGGTTGAGGGGACGCAGATGCCGGGCAGCGCGGGAGCGCCTGCCCGGTCTTTAACAGTCCGTCCTGTTAGGTGATGCGGCTGCGCGGCGTGCGCGGCGTGCGCAGCCGGTCACGTGGTCCGGCTAATCAGGTGGTACGGAGTCTCTGTACCACCTGATTGGCCGGACCACGTGACCAGCTGCGCGGCATCACCTAACAGGACGGACTGTTAAAGACCGGGCAGGCGCTCCCGCGCTGCCCGGCATCTGGGTCCCGGTCCCCTCAACCCCCGCCGGAGCTGGGGCCTGGGGCAATATCCAGGTAAGGGCTGGGGGCAAATCCATGTGAGAGCTGGGGGGCAAATCCATGAGATGGGGCAAATCCATGATGAGCTGGGGGCAAATCCATGAGATGGGGGCAAATCCATGAGTGAGCTGGGGGGCAAATCCATGAGTGAGCTGGGGGCAAATCCATGAGTGAGCTGGGGGGCAAATCCATGTGAGAGCTGAGGGCAAATCCATGAGTGAGCTGGGGGGCAAATCCATGAGCTTGGGGCAAATCCATGAGCTGGGGGGCAAATCCATGAGTGAGCTGGGGGGCAAATCCATGAGATGGGGGCAAATCCATGAGATGGGGCAAATCCATGAGTGAGCTGGGGGCAAATCCATGAGTGAGCTGGGGGGCAAATCCATGAGTGAGCTGGGGGGCAAATCCATGAGTGAGCTGGGGGGCAAATCCATGTGAGAGCTGGGGGCAAATCCATGAGTGAGCTGGGGGGCAAATCCATGAGTGAGCTGGGGGGCAAATCCATGAGCTTGGGGCAAATCCATGAGCTGGGGGGCAAATCCATGAGTGAGCTGGGGGGCAAATCCATGAGATGGGGGCAAATCCATGAGTGAGCTGGGGGCAAATCCATGAGTGAGCTGGGGGGCAAATCCATGAGATGGGGGCAAATCCATGAGTGAGCTGGGGGGCAAATCCATGAGATGGGGGCAAATCCATGAGATGGGGCAAATCCATGAGTGAGCTGGGGGGCAAATCCATGTGAGAGCTGAGGCAAATCCATGTGAGAGCTGGGGGCAAATCTATGAGCTGGGGGCAAATCCATGAGTGAGCTGGGGGCAAATCCATGAGTGAGCTGGGGGGCAAATCCATGAGTGAGCTGGGGGGCAAATCCATGAGCTTGGGCAAATCCATGAGCTGGGGTCAAATCCATGAGCTAGGGGGCAAATCCATGAGCTGGGGGCAAATCCATGAGCTGGGGGAAAATCCATGAGCTGGGGGGCAAATCCATGTGTGAGCTGGGGCAATATCGATAACGTCCACAGGTTGGGGGGGGGCGCACAATTCTTTGCTGGCCCCGGGCGCTGACAACCCACGCTACGCCACTGGGGGGGGCTGACATCTCATGGGTGCTTCTGAGATAGTATATTTCTAAATTAAATCCCAGGAGGTGCTAACATAGCTAATCTGCCATTTTGGTGTTCGTTCAAGATATGCTAATAACTCCATTTTGTGTTTTAGAACTGGACTCTGATCTGCTTCTTGAGTCCAGCGCTGAATAAAGCCATTTTCCTTAACAAACCAAGGCCTCCGTCTGGCATCCTTTTGTCGAATCATCACCCAAGAATACCCGGTCAGCTGGCTGTAACATTTCTTCTCGTCAACGGATATTGCGCGCTGATGTCAGTTAGCGAGTTAACCCCTAGGATTTTATATAAACTGGGCAGGTTATATGTCATTTAAAAAAAAAAAAACTACAGTTCAACTTTATTTTTTTAATTTATTAATGTAGCACTATTGGTAATTTCTTTATTAATGCTGCACGAACAGAAAAGGTCTTTCTTTTAGCCAAAATAGTGTACTCAGAAAAAAAAGCTTAAAGGCTGGGGACAGACTAATGCATTTTTAACGTGCGTTTAGCCGCACTTAATCACAGCTGTAGTAGCAGCAAATGACGGCCAATATACGAGGTACAGCCACACCGAAATCTGGGCGCGCAACGCAAGTGGCAAACAAATTTTTTCGAGAACGTAGAACTGCTAGTACTGACGTACAGAGTGCGCTGCGTCGGCATAGTGGCGTGTGTGCGTGATTAGGAGACGTCAGACGCTGCTAATGTCCAGACGCAAAAAGTGTTTTGACAAACCGTAAAAAAAAAAGTCAATGCGTTCGGACGCATGTTGACGGTCGCTGCGAAAAATGCGTTCGTTAGACCCTAGCCTAAGTGTACCCCATAGAAAATGTAACCGTAAAGGCTCAGATGATAAAATGTGAAAGTTATTTTACATGTGAATATTCTTACCTACCTTTAGATCTAAAGACAAGCAATAAAGACATTTTTGCTATAAAATATTTTGCAGAGCGAGGCAGGTGTCTTTAACCCATATGTAAAGAAAACGTTTTGCACCTATTCGCTAAAGAATGGACGCGTAGACAAGAAGTATCCAGCCTGCTCCCTGTATAAGACATAACAAGGAAAAAAGTTGTCATTTGTACTCACTGCTGTAACTCCATGCAAAACAAAATACAAATCGGAGGAGCGTGCGGCCAGCTGGAGGGGAATGCTGTTATACATTCTGCTAGCAGACCCAGCCCCTCAGATACCGGCAAACCAGTCCAGCGCCGCCTTCCAGGTATCAGTAGTAGGTATGAGCTGTTCGGTTCGGAGTTCGATTCGAACTTTGGTCGTTCGAGAACTTCAAACTTTATGGGCGTGTTCGGTTCGAGTTCAAAAAAAAAATAATTAAAAGAATACTATAAAAATCTAGAAATAGAGACTCTTTACTGCAGAATATTATTAGCAACGGTTTATTAGTGCAAAGATTCTCACCTCTAAATGACCTGTGTTTTCAAACGGCATAAACAACAGCTGTTTTTTGTTTGGTCTAATGAATGATACATTGTATGTATGTAGACTATACTGAGGGTGTGATGTCTGCTTCTGAGAAGTTTAATTTCTCTAATATGCTGCATTTCACCCCTGTGTGCTCAGCTCATTTTTACCGCTTTCGTTCATCAGGTTTAAAACGCCGATTTGAAGCCACATTTTATTAAATGACCCAGACATATTATGAATCTGCCGG
>RXON01003637.1:0-13242 GCA_009667805.1 Leptobrachium leishanense
CCCCAGAGTTTACAATCTAAGAGTAGAGGGGACCCTGCCCCAGAGTTTACAATCTAAGAGTAGAGGGGACCCTGCCCCAGAGTTTACAATCTAAGAGTAGAGGGGACCCTGCTCCAGAATTTACAATCTAAGGAGAGGGGACCCTGCTCCAGAGTTTACAATCTAAGAGGAGAGGGGACTGTCATGGAGCTGATGTAACGCTCCATGCTTCAAACCCCAAGAGACTTTATGTTCAATTGTATCATGTAATTTTAAGTATTTTACATCGTTTGGTTTTAGTTTAAATTAGTTTAGTGTAAAATGGCGTAACTTTAGTTTTAAATATACTTATATTCCTGTAGGTAAATGTGTTTCTGTATAGCCAGTAAACAAGCTTTACTGCTGTGTAATTTATGCAACAGGGCTTTTCCCCTTATCTAGCTGTATGTTTAATTCAAGGGATCTGTGATAGTGTTTCGTGTTTAATCTGATGTGTTAGAACAATGGATTATACAAATGTTGTGTGAGCTGAAGGGTAAAGAATGTAAAGAGGAATGTTTATTGTAAATAACTGACATAATGTAATTAGTAAATTGGTAGGACGAGGTGCGTCATTTTATGCAAATTATGACTGTTGGACTTCAGCATAAATGGTGGCGTTTTGTTCATTAAAAAGTCAGAGAACTCTCAGAGCTCAGAGAGAGAGAGAATCCTGTTTTAAAGCATACAGCCGCGCCTGGTGTCTTTATTACAAACTACGCTACACTATATACTCAACGTCAAAAGGCACTGAGCGGCCTTCTGGAAATTTCTAATGGCTCCAGGGCAGAGGAACAGAAGCAGGCGGGTCAAGCTGCTCCAGGCGCTGAGGACAGCGCTCCCAGTAGCAGGGCTGACCGCAACGAAGGGGTGTCTGGAGAGTCAGGACAGACGGAAGAGAACGGTTCCGTCACATTGGTGGCAAGCGGTGTGGATAGAGACACTCCAACACCAATACACCCCAAGATGACCAACTATACAGCCTGCAAGCAGGACACACTGAAGGACCTGCTGGAGAGCCATGGAAGGAACGAATACTGAAGTAAGGGTCAAAGGCACAAGTGTGGTGCAACCCGGAGCGATTGGAGATGTGTCCCCGCTGAGAGAGACCGCAGAGGTTTTTGACTGCGGTGCAAGAAAACAGTCTACAGAGGACTATGGATCAGGACAGCTCATTTATTCTTTATGAGCAGAGAATCACAGAGGACATTCAGCTGTGGAGACCCCAAGTGTTGGGGCCTCAGCCCACTGCGAGCCATGGAGACCAGTTGGTGCACTGGCTGCGAGGATTTGCTGCAATGTGTGAGTGAGGAGGATTGGGAAGCTGACGAGAAGCCTCCCCCAGGCTATTTGTTGCGCGGTCCTGGCCCAGCATGGATCTACTTTAAGGGGGGGAGACAATTATGGCAGTCCACAAGCTGCTAGACATGCAGAATTGTGCCCCATCCAGGGGCGCTACCTGGACGTTTATGAGGACTCTGCCTTTTGGCCCGTGCTAAAGGGACTCACTGCAGAGGAATGGGCACTCGGAATGGGCACTCGGAATGGGCACTCGAAATGGACTTAAAAAGTTTTCAGACTGCAGCCCAGCTACCAGTCCTCGAGACCCCTGGAGGAAGCCTCCCCCCACCAGCCAGCGGGAAGCGGAAGAAAAAGAGGGGTGGCCGAGCCAAAGCAGACCAGAGCAAAAACACCGTCACAGCCCGGGGATTACAGCATTAAGCCATCTTCCAGCGGACAGTATCAGGCCACCGGAGAGACTGGCACCCAGGCTGTTCCCCTCCTGAAAGATGGGGCCACACAGACCAGGGACAATATGGTCAGCTCATTACAGGCTGACTTGCGTGATGCTTGGGCAGAGCTATTGGCCCTGGCAGAGACATTACAGGACCATCAGGATAAACTGCGAACTGTCATGGAGGAGAGAGATTTCCACTGCAATGAAATACGAGAACAGTCGGTCAGTATACGAAAATTGTCATCCCAGCTGCAGGTCTGTGAGGACTGTAACATCGACCTACACACGGAGCTCAGTGGTGCTCAGGCACAGATAGCGGAGCTGGAGCGCAGCTCCCGTGTAGTGATTGAGCAGCTGGAGGACGAACGGCGAACCAGAGCGGCTCTACAGACAGAAAGGACTGCTTTTAAAATTCGCCTGGAGCGCTGTGAGCAGGAGTTGGAGCAGACACAGCTCTCCCGAGACACTATGCAGGCACGGGCCCATGACCAGCAAGAGGAAATACAGCTGCTCCAGAACCAACTCCAGCTGTGCCAACACCAGCTGCAAGAAACTGATGCAGCTCGGAATGAGAGCCTTGCTGAAGCCAAGGCAAGCGAGGAGGAGGTGAGCCGCCTGACACACCAACTGGATGTATTGGCGCAGGAGCACCAGGGCACTGTTAGCCACCTGCGGGCTGAGCTCGAAGGGACACGAGCACAGTGCCAACAACTCCAAGATGAGTTGTCCCTGGCACAAGCTGCCAGCACCCATGTGCCCACCACGGAGGAGAGCAGCACAACAGGGAGTCAAGTCATTGCCCCTGTTATATTTTGCATAGAGGAGCAATTGTACCCAGTGTTGCTGGAGGTGGATGCTGTGAAGAACAAAAAGACAGCATTCAATAATTATAAAAAAACTCAGAGTGAAGAAGATAGGCAAACCTATAAAATTAGGCAGAAAGAGGCAAAGCAATTGATAAGAGCTTCCAAAGCACACGCAGAAGAGAAAATAGCTCAGTCAGTAAAAAAGGGGACAAAACATTTTTTAGATACATAAACGAGAAAAGAAAAGTAAAACAAGATTAGTTAGATTAAAAACAAAGGAAGGAAGGTATGTTAGAAGAGGATAAAAGTCTCGCTGACTGCCTCAATGAATATTTTTGTTCAGTCTTTGCAGAAGAAAAGGAAGGAAAGGGACCTCAGTTAGGAGAGAACACTAAAGAGACATTTACATATCAGTTTACAGAGGAGGAGGTTCTACAGCAGCTGTCTAAAGTAAAGACAAATAAGTCAATGGGGCCTGATGGGATCCACCCTAAATTATTAAAAGAGCTCAGTGATGTAATAGCAAAACCGTTAACAGATTTATTTAACCAATCCTTGTTAACGGGAGTCGTCCCAGAAGACTGGAAATTAGCAAATGTTGTGCCCATTTACAAGAAGGGTAGTAGGGAGGAATCGGGGAACTATAGGCCAGTTAGTCTTACGTCAGTAGTGGGGAAATTAATGGAAACCATGTTAAAGGAAAGGATTGTTGAACATCTAAAAACACATAGATTACAGGATCAGAAACAACATGGGTTTACCTCAGGGAGATCATGCCAAACTAATCTTATTGATTTTTTTGATTGGGTAATAAAAATAATAGACACAGGTGGTGCAGTAGACATTGCTTATTTAGATTTCAGTAAGGCTTTTGATACTGTTCCGCATAGAAGGCTTATCAATAAATTGCAATCTTTGAGCTTGGATTCCAATATTGTTGGCTGGATTAGGCAGTGGCTGAGTGACAGACAACAGAGGGTTGTGGTAAATGGAGTTTATTCGGCGCAAGGTCTTGTTACCAGTGGGGTACCTCAGGGGTCAGTACTTGGACCCATTCTCTTTAATATTTTTATTAGTGATATTGTAGAAGGTATTAATGGAAAAGTATGTCTTTTTGCTGATGACACAAAGATTTGCAACAGGGTTGACGTTCCTGGAGGGATCAGCCAAATGACAAATGATTTAGGTAAACTAAAAAATGGTCAGAGTTGTGGCAATTGAGTTTTAATGTGGATAAGTGCAAGATAATGCACCTGGGACGTAAAAACCAAGGGCTGAATATAGAATATTTGATACAGTCCTAACCTCAACATCTGAGGGTTGGGATTTAGGGGTTATTATTTCAGAGGATCTAAAGGTAAGTAGTCAATGTAATAGAGCAGCAGGAAATGCTGGCAGAATGCTTGGTTGTGTAGGGAGAGGTATTAGCAGTAGGAAAAGGGAAGTGCTCATGCCACTGTACAGAGCACTGGTGAGACCTCACTTGGGAGTACTGTGTGCAGTACTGGAGACCGTATCTCCAGAAGGATATAGACCTCTTAGAGAGAGTTCAGAGAAGGCTACTAAAATGGTGTACGGCTTGAAGGAGAAAAGTTACCAGGAAAGGCTTAATGATCTTAACATGTACAGCTTGGAAAAAAGACGAGACAGAGGAGATATGATAGAAACATTTAAATACGTAAAGGGAATCCACAAGGTAGAGAAGGGAGTATATTTAAAGGAAACAAAGTAGCATAACAAGAGGACATAGTCTTAGATTAGAGGGGCAAAGGTTTAAAAGTAACATCAGGAAGCATTATTTTTACTGAGAGGGTGGTGGATACATGGAACAGTCTTCCAGTTGAAGTGGTTAGAGGCCAAAACAGTAATCGAATTTAAGCAAGCATGGGATAGGCATAAGGCTATCCTAACAAAAGATAAATCCAGGTAAAGTATCCATGTAATGGGCAGGACTAGATGGGCCGAAAGGTTCTTATCTGCCGACATTTTTCTATGTTTCTATGTTTCTATGTTTCTGTGCTGGCATCAGAGTGTGCTTTGTCCCCAACGAAGATGGAGACCACCCAGCACTCCACCCCTGTGACCCAAGGTGCTACAAGAGGGGGGACCACTTCTTACCTGCTAGAGACCAGCAGAATCGGTGAGTGACTACCCTGAGAGACTACCAAATTCCTGGCCCCAGGAAAAATTGCACCCTTTTGGGATTTTGGGGATTGCCGTGGATGGGGCCTTTTTAAATGTTCAGGAGGGGGGCATCAGCAGAAGGAGAGACTGGGAACTGTGACTGCTGACTGTATTCGGGTCCTGGGTCCGCAGAGGTGCCCTGGAGAAAGCAAGATATGGGGGGTAATTTCAGGGTGCCCCCTAACAAACATTTTATGCCTGTGGACTGTGGTGGCCTGTTGCCTGGCACACTGGACAAGAGGGTTGGCCTGCCTCTTGCCCCGGGACTATGGACCCACAGCCTTCCAGCGACCATCAGACCCCGCTGACTTTGCTTTGTGCCCACTGTCACGGAATGGCCCAGCACCCTCAGCCAGGGGCGGTGCAGTGACAGTGGTGGCTATGGACACTTGGGTGCGGTGGCACGCACCCAGTTTTGCAAGTACTTTTATTTAGATGTGATTATTGTGTGGTGTAAAAAAGTGTCCCCGTTGGTTTATTGCGTAATGTATTCCCCTTTGTCTGCTTGCCCGCCGCCATTTTCCGATCACCTTGTGGCGCAGTTCAGAATCTCGATTCGGAAAATGGCCGATTCGAACCATCGGTCCGAATTGGCGACTCCCCGAATCGTAAGGGCCAATGGGTCCCGGGAGGGCGGGCAAGGATTCCCATTGTATGATAATTTTGTGGAAAGTGATAAA
Organism: Leptobrachium leishanense; assembly: GCA_009667805.1. Taxonomy (NCBI): domain Eukaryota; kingdom Metazoa; phylum Chordata; class Amphibia; order Anura; family Megophryidae; genus Leptobrachium; species Leptobrachium leishanense. The sequence goes on from RXON01003637.1 coordinate 5,427, forward strand.
TGCTTGAACTGTAAATAATAAAGCCAGATTTAGCAGTGCATCCAGCCTCGACTGATGTGGTTATTTTTCCGCCGTACTTTTCTTCTGAGCATCCCTCGAGGTCTCAGGGTGCGGTGTCCCAGATCCGAACCGAACCGAGCGCTCTGTGCCTGCATCGAGCATCAGGGCAGAGGCGCAGCGGAAGGTGATTCGGTTCCCAGATCGAGAGATCCGATCCGAAGGGCGCGGCCGTGTACCGCGCTTCGGTATTGCGAGGGATTGCGGTAAGATCCGAATCCTCGCCCATCCCGCAAAGATCCGAAGATTCATCTGTCCCCGATCCGAAAAGTCCTCCACCGGAGATCCGAAGATTCACCCGCACCTGGATCGGAAACGTTTCCCGCAAGAGAAGATCCGAAACGTTTCCCACATAAGATCCGAAGATTCCTCCGCGGCTGGCAGATCCGATTTCCACGAAAACGTCCCACACCCATAAGGTCAGTGAACCAGCTGCTCGGGACGCTGAGTGCCGTATGCTCAGTGGTCGGCTGGTTCTAGGCAGGGGTCCCCTCCACCGCCGCTAACCCTCCCTGGGGTCACGCCAGCCGCACGAGACGCCGAGTGCGCGCCACTCGGTAGTCGGGCCAGCGGTAAGCGACGGGGCCACGCAGATAGAGCACACCCGCAGGCGGAACAACATCTCCATTCCGTCATACCCACAACCATGGAACTTTGAAGATGGCAATGAAGAGGGGCAAGGTGAGAGGTCTCGTCAGTGGCAAGCGATCCGTTTGGGATCTAAGCTTGCCCTGCCGTTCTGGAAGGGGGGTCATATGTCACGGAGCTGATGTAACGCTCCACGCTTCAAACCCCAAGAGACTTTATGTTCAATTGTATCGTGTGATTTTAATATTTTACATCGTTTGGTTTTAGTTTAAATTAGTTTAGTGTAATAATGGCATAGCTTTAGTTTTAATATACTTATATTCCTGTAGGTAAATGTGTTTCTGTATAGCCAGTAAACAAGCTTTACTGCTGTGTAATTTATGCAACAGGGCTTTTCCCTTATCTAGCTGCATGTTTAATTCAAGGATCTGTGATAGTGTTTCGTGTTTAATCTGATGTGTTAGACAATGGATTATACAAAATGTTGTGTGAGCTGAAGGCTAAGAATGTAAAGAATGTTTTATTGTAAATAATTGACATAATGTAATTAGTATATTGATAGGACGAGGTGTGTCATTTTATGCAAATTATGACTGTTGGACTATAGCATAAATGGTGGGCGTTTTGTTCATTAAAAAGTCAGAGAACTCTCAGAGCTCAGAGAGAGAGAATCCTGTTTTAAAGCATACAGCCGCGCCTGTGTCTTTATTCACAAACTACGCTAACACTATATACTCAACATCAGAAGGCACCGAGCGGCCTTCTGGAAATTTCTAACGGCTCCAGGGCAGAGGAACAGAAGCAGGCAGGTCAAGCTGCTCGAGGCGCTGAAGACAGCGCTCCCAGTAGCCGGGCTGACCGCAACGAAGGGGTGTCTGGAGAGTCAGGACAGACGGAAGAGAACGGTTCCATCACAGGGACCGTGCTCCAGAGCTTACAATCTAAGAGGAGAGGGGACCCTGCACAGTTTACTCTAAGAGGAGAGGGGACCCTGCCAGAGCTTACAATCTACGAGAGGGGACCTGCTCCAGACTTTACATCTAAGAGGAGAGGGGACCCTGCCCCAGAGCTTACAATCTAAGGAGAGGGGACCCTGCCAGAGTTTACAATCTAAGAGGCGAGGAGACTGCTCCAGAGCTTACAATCTAAGAGGAGAGAGGACCCTGCCCCAGAGTTTACAATCTAAGAGGAGAGGGGACCCTGCCCCAGAGCTTACAATCTAAGAGGAGAGGGGACCCTGCCCCAGATCTTACAATCTAAGAGGAGAGGGGACCTGCCCCAGATCTTACAATCTAAGAGGAGAGGGGACCTGCTCCAGAGCTTACAATCTAAGAGGAGAGGGGACCCTGCCCCAGAGCTTACAATCTAAGAGGAGAGGGGACCCTGCTCCAGAGCTTACAATCTAAAGGGAGAGGGGACCCTGCCCCAGACTTACAATCTAAGGAGAGGGGACCCTGCCCCAGAGTTTACAATCTAAGAGGAGAGGGGACCTGCTCCAGAGCTTACAATCTAAGAGGAGAGGGGACCCTGCTCCACAGCTTACAATCTAAAAGGAGAGGGGACCCTGCTCAGAGCTTAACAATCTAACAGGTGAGGGGACCCTGCCACGGAACTTACAATCTAAGAGGAGAGGGGACCCTGCTCCAGAGCTTACAATCTAAGAGGAGAGGGGACCCTGCCCCGGAGTTTACATCTAAGAGGAGAGGGGACCCTGCCCCGGAGCTTACAATCTAAGAGGAGAGAGGACCTGTCCAGAGCTTACAATCTAAGAGGAGAGGGGACCTGCTCCAGAGCTTACAATCTAAGAGTAGAGGGGACCCTGCCAGAGCTTACAATTAAGAGGAAGAGGGACCTGCTCCAGAGCTTACAATCTAAGAGTAGAGGGGACCCTGCCCCAGAGTTTACCACCTAAGAGAGGGGACCCTGCTCCAGAGCTTACAATCTAAGAGGAGAGTGGTGACACACTAGGTGAGGGTGAATAGAGTATGTGAAATAGCAGAGCGCATGTGGGAAGATACAGTAGAAAATGAACAATGAGGGAATCATGGAGTAAGAGATGACCAGCGGGGGATTATGGAGTGAGCCAATAGGCTTCTATAAAGTAATGTGTTTTCAGATACTTCTTGAAGGACTGGAGAGACGGGAGAGTCTGATGTTGCAGGGAGGAAGTTCCATAGAAAGGGGGCAGCTCAGGAGAAGTCTTGAAGGCGGGAGTTGGGGGTGCGGGTACGAGGAACTGATAACATCAGATCATTGGTCAAGTGAAGTGGTCGGGACGGATGTACCTGTTAATGAGGGAGGAGATATAGGCAGCGGCGCGGTTATGCAGAGCTTTGTATGTGACCAATATAAAGAATTGGATTCTAAAGGAAACTGAGCCAGTGCAGAGATGGACAAAGGGGTGAGGTATGAGAGGTGCGGGAGGTGAGGTGTGAGAAGTGCGGGAGGTGAGGTGTGGAAGGTGAGGTGTGAGAGGTGCTGGAGGTGAGGTGAATATATCGGCACAGGCGTTCATTACAGACTGCAGAGGGATAATCTGGGATCTCTTAAGGCCAGAGAGAAGGAGGTTACAGTAGCCAAGGTAATAAGAGCTTGGATCAGCATTTTAGCAGAGTCCTGATTAAGAGAGGGACGGATACGTGCAATGTTTTTTAGGTGGAAGTAGCAGGATTTGGTTTGTGACTGAATGTGAGGAGTGAAGGAGAGATCAGAGTCTGAAAGGACCCCGAGGCAACTAGCCGGAGAGGTAGAGGTAATGGTGGCTTCATTCACCTTCAGAGAAATGGGTGCAGGAATGTTGGTTTTAGAGGGAGGGAAGATGAGAAGTTCAGTTTTCGAGAGGTTGAGCATTTGGAAACAGGAAGTCATCCAGTAGGAGACAGCTGAGAGGAGGAGACAGCTGAAAGACCAGCTGCAACACAGTCTACCATAGGAGGAGAGAGGTAGATTTGGATGTCGTCGGCATAGAGATGCTATTGGAGTCCATAGAAAGAGATGAGGTTGTCAAGAGAGGCAGTATAGATTGAGAAGGGTAGGGAACCCAGAACAGAGGTACCCCCAACTGAGAGGGGAACTGAGGGTGAAGAGACACCAGCGAAAGAGACACTGAAGTTGTGAAGAGAGAGCTAGGAAGAGAACCAGGAGAGAGCGGAGTCACTGAGGCCAAGTTGGCGCAGCGTGAGGGGCAGGAGCGGGTGATCAACAGTGTCGAAAGCAGCTGAAAGGTAGAGAAGAATAAACAGGGAGAAGTGACCTTTGGTTTTAGCAGCAGCCAAATCATTAGACACCTTGGTCAGAGCCGTCTCAGTGGACGCTGGGAGCTAAATCCAGACTGGTGCGGGTCACGTAGGGAGTTGGCAGTGAGAAAACCGGTGAGCTGGTTATAGACCAGACGTTCCACGATTTTGGAGGCAAAGGGGAGCAGAGAGACGGGACAATAGTTTGAGAGGGTGGTGGGATCAAGAGATGCCTCTTTAGGATGGGGGTGATTAAAGCACGTTTCAAAGCAGAAGGGAAGACGCCAGAGGAGAGGGAGAGGTTTAAAATGTGTGTCAGAGCGGGGACAACAACTAGTAAGACTGACTGGGTAAGACGTGAGGTGATTGGGTCAAGCGGACAGGTGGTTGGGCAGGAGGACATGAAAAGTGCAGAGACATCCTCCTCAGAGACCACAGAAAAGGAAGACATAGAAGAGGGGGCAGGGAGTGATGAACTGAATGAGGTTCAGGGGTTAGTAGAGGAGGACAGAGAAGAGATTTCTAGTCTTGGGATCTTATCAGTGACGTAGTCAGCAAAGCAGACGGCGGTGAAGTCCATGGAAGGTTGTGTGGATGTGAGGCGCATCAACAGATTGAACGTGTGAAACGGACGTCTGGAATCATGAGAAAGTCAGAGATAAGGGACAAGAAATAAGATTGTTTAGTGAGAGACAGAAACAGACTGTAGGAGCAGGAATTTGTAATGGAGGAAGTAAGCTGAGGTGTGAGACTTCCTCCAGCCACGTTCAGCCGCCCTGGAGCATCGCCGAAGGTATCTAGTGTATTTACTGAGCCACAGTTAACGGTTTGGCCTGCGTTCAGCAAGGAGAGAAGTAGCAGCAAGTTCTTCAAGTGATGAGGAAAGGGCGAAGTTGTAGATATCAGTGGCTTGGTCAGTGCAGTTGGAGGTAGAGATTGGCAGAAGAAGGGGATGGATAGTGGTGGAGAGCAGCTTAGGATTCAGGGCACCAAGGTCTCTCCAAGATAGAATAGGAGTGGAGGTGGAAGCAGGAGGCTGAGTAGGTGGCAAGAGAAGGTTCCAGGAGAGGAGGTGGTGATCGGAAAGGGGAAGAGGTATGTTGGAAACTGTGCAGAGATTAGAGGAAATCAGATCCAGGGTGTTGCCAGCTTGGTGGGTCGGAGAGTCGGGGCACTGTGTGAGGCCCAGGGAGGAGGTGATAGAAAGGAATTTGGAGGTGAGGGGGTTGGAGGGAGAGTCAATGGAAATGTTAAAATTGCCATGATGAGAGATAATATGTTAGAGGAGAGAACGTGAGGGAGCCAGGCTGAGAAATATTCCAGAAAGGATCCAGGAGAGCCAGGGAGGTGGTAGATTACTGCAATATGTAGGGGGTGGAAGAGGTAGATGGCATGGACTTCAAGTGAGGAGAATAGGAGGGAGGATATGGGAGGAACAGGCTGGAAAATGCAGGTTGGAGAGAGTAACAATCCCACGCCCCCACCCTTGTGTTCCCCAGATTTTGGGTGTTTGGGGCAGCTGGAGACCGTCATAGGATAGGGAGTCTGGGGTAGCAGTGTCAGAAGGTGAGAACCAGGAGATGGAGGGAACGAGCACCATAACCACTTCCTAGCTGGGCTGGTTTGAGGGCTTGGAGGACCATTTCTCTAGAACAAGCAGATCCCTGGAGACCTGCTGGTAACAGCGCTGTGCAAAGGAGCCCCCCCCCCAATGAAAGTGTAACCTGTCACATTGGAGTTAGATATTTGTATCCTGGGATCAAATCCTACAAGAACAAGAACTCTGCAATATTTACCCCCCCCCGTCACTCGCTCCCCACCACACGCTGCAAATTGATATAAATGTTTCTATAATATCTGGGTTTTGGCGAAAATAAATATATATATATTGTGACTTAACATGGAAACGCGAGTCTGACCAATGGGATAACAGCTCCATAGTGTGTGGGGCCAATGGGAACGCTGTATATTCTGCAGCCATAGTGGGGGATCTGCGTGTTCCCACGTGTTCCCGCTCTACATGACCCCTGCCGGTATCCCATTAATTAATGCCGTTATATATTACGGGTTTTTCTTGCAATGTGTAATGTATTAGAGTTAATGTATCTGTTTTACATCTCACTGATTGCTGTAATGTCCATATAATGAGTTACAGGAACTTACTGAACATGGTGAGGTTATACAGCTGGACACATTGTGTGTTTCCCGGGATCCTGAGTATATACGCTTTGTATTCTCCTTGGTCCTCTCGGGTGAGTTTAGTCAGGTTTAAAGACCCGTCGGTCGTTCCATACAGTCTGTCTTCATAATGGTTACCTCGGATACGTATAAATCCACCTGGTCCTGTTGTAGCAAAATGATTTCCCCCATTAACAGACACCCAATTGACATCTTCAACTCCAGTCTGATGGACGGATAGCAGGACGTCTCCTCCCTCAGCGCCAATAACCATCTGTTTATCCCCACAGGACGACACACACAGAATACCTAATGAACAATAGAAACAGGGGTTAATCGTGCGATAATAAAACATGGAGAAGCCTCTTGTAATTAAAGCCCCCCCCATATTACTTTCCATTTCTGCAGATTATTCCACCCAAATATCAAAAACAAAATGTAACAATCTGCATCCAATCACAGTGATCAATGTGCATCCCCAGCAACAAGCGCAGCCAATGGCATCACGTCAGCAGCGCTCTCATGTTCTTATATATACACACAGACAATATGTCGCTATCTAAAGATTAATGAAACCCTAGATCAGGCCCCTCTTGTCCCCGGCAGAGTTTGTCCTCTCATAACACATCAGGTTTCTTTATTCGGGCGTCTCTTGGTCACATGGTTTATTCACAGGTCTTTCACTTTCTGAGATGTTTTGGGGTCACCTTCTCGCTTTCCTGTTACTCCGGGTTCTGATCCAAACCTAGCGGGTCGGGGTCTGTAGGATTTACGCCAGAGCCGTGTGATGTATCCGTGTAAAGTGATAATGGCCTTTACTGCCGTTGTGTATCTCCTCTCATGCTGCGACTCGGCAGGTGTTGGGGTGCAGGAATGGGGGACCCCAATATAAACACACTTGGGGCCCTATTCCAAGGTTGTTGGAAACTTAAACAATCCATAGGCTGTAATGGCTCTGGTTACATTTACACCAGTCCTGGAATAAGGCACCTAGTGTCCAACAGGGTCTGACCCGGACTCAGTGGTGTAACGTGGATTGTCAGCGCCCGGGACAAGGCAAGAATTGTGCACCCCCCCCCCCAACCTGTGGACACAGTGTCATGGAACTGACGTAGCGCCCCACACTTCAAACCCCAAGATACTTTATGTTCATTTATATTGCGTGGTGTGATGTTACATGTATTGTAAATTGCTTGCTTTTAGTTTTAAATGTACTTTTATTACTGTATGTGAATGGGAGCTTAGAAATGTTTTGTGTAGAACATAAACAACTTTGAGTACTGTATAATTTATGCAAAAGGAATTTTCCCCTTATCTGGCTACATGTTTGATTCAAGAAGTCTGGGATAGTGTTTGTCTTTAATCTGATCTGTTGGAACAATAGATTATGTAAATGTTGTGTGATAGGACGGTTAAGGAATATTTATTGTAAATATCGAATTGACATAATGTAATTAGAGTTTTAGTAGGTACATGTTCACCATTTGCTATGCAAATTATAACTGTTGGACCTCAGCATAAATAGTGGCGTTTTTCAATAAAAGTCAGAGAAAGAAATCCTGTTTGAACATCAGCTTGTCTGGTGTCTCATTCAGCTACGCTACCTACTCAACATCAGAAGACACAGAGCGGGGGGCGTAACGGCGGCGGATCGAAGCGGACGTGTGAGAGTGGAGCTCTGATCCCCCTTCCTATATACGCGGACTCTGAGACACTTTTGGGTCGGGCTACCTGCCAATAAATGATCCTCAGCCGTC
>RXON01003638.1:0-33203 GCA_009667805.1 Leptobrachium leishanense
GTGCACGAGTTTAGTCAGGCCTAGGGCAGCACAAAACCTAAATACACCACTGCAGTATCTATACTATAATTGAGTAAGGCTTGGCGTGTCCGTCGCCAAGCCTTACTCTGCGCATGCGCGCGCAACCAGCGGCGGTTGGTTGCGCGCGCATGCAACCGCCGCGGCACGAGCCGGCTGTGCGCTCGCCGCGTCGGTTACAAGATGCACACAGCAGCCGGGTTGAGGCTGCGTTCGCAGCCTCTACCCGGCTGCCACGCGCATCCAACCCGTCCCCCGAGCGGCGAAGAGAAAGTTCCCTCCGCCGCTCGGGGGTTGGATGCGCGCGGCAGCCGGGTAGAGGCTGCGCTCGCAGCCTCCACCCGGCTGCCGCACGCATCCAACCCCCGAGCGGCGAAGGGAAACTTCCCTCACTTCCGCTCTCTGAAGGACCCAAGCCCCGGTCACGTGGGAGGCTTGGGTCCTTCAACGACCGGAAGCGGGGAAACTTTCCATTCGCCGCTCGGGAAGGTAAGTATAAGGAGCTCATGGGGCGGCTGTCCGAATGCCGATAGAGCATTCGAACAGCCGCCCCATGTCTGGTCTGGGGTCTGAGCTGGGACATATCCATGAGAGCTTGGGGGGGCAATATCCAGGACCTGGGGGGCAATATCCACGAGCTGGGGCCAATATCCACAAGCTGGGGGGCAATATCCACGAGCTGGGGGGCAATATCCACGAGCTGGGGCAGTATCCACGTGCTGGGACAGTATCCACATGCTGGGGCAATATCCATGAGCTGGGGCAATATCCACGAGCTGGGGCATATATCCACAATAGACTGCCCTCTGGGCAGGCTTTCCACCTTGTATATATATATATAATTACAACTAGAAAGGATGAACTAGCAGGTGCAAGTCTGCACTCTGAGGACTTGTAATTAAAAACTCCCAATAGTTATTAAATATCCATTCATTGGTCTTTATCAGGATAGATAGATAGATAGAAAGATAGATAGATAGATAGATATACAGATAAATAGATAGATAGATAGATAGATATACAGATAAATAGATAGATAGATAGATATACAGATAATAGATAGATAGATAGATAGATATACAGATAAATAGATAGATAGATAGATATAGATAGATAGATAGATAGATAGATAGATAGATAGATAGATAGATAGATAGATAGATAGATAGATTTGTTTTGCAATTCATATGTTCAGGTTTACTGGAATTTAAGTACCGGTATTATTAGTATGGCTTTATACATGTTAAACCTATTAAATTATCCTATATATAATAAAGCAAACCCCTCTCACACTGATCACAGTCCAGGCAATGCACATCAGACAGGGCTGACTGGGTGGGCCCAGTGGTTTCAGTTTGTATATCTCTTAGTTTACATATATTGATGTTTTGGGCTGTATACAGCGTACTCACAGTAATGGCTGCCTTGTGACCCCTGCAAACACTTGTAAAATCCCAAAGAAGCCGATAATATTGCGAGCTATAGGTTAGAGGCCTTATCTCTCCCCGGTTCTCCTACACACTTCCAGATGTTCTCCTGTCAAGCAGAGGGTCTGCATCATAGGAGGCCCAAGTGAGATTGACAGCCACTCACTCTATTAAGAACACAACATGGAAATTCATTTACGAGGGGTTAACAGCACTATTTTCACTGCTGGGGAGTACACTGTTTAAAGCACCATCATCTTAAACATATGTTGGTAGCAATTTCAGGAGTGTGACCTTGCTTTCAAATTCACACTTAGATGACATTTCAGTATGGCATAAGACAAGGTCTGGAGTCATTACCCAATTAACACACCATAAATGAGTGGAAACAGCTATCGTGACCCTAGGTAACACAGTCCAGACTCCAACATTTAACATATCCCAGCTCAGCTCTGCAGTTGCTCTACCTGCTTCCCATCTCCTGCACGCTCACCTTGGGAGTGGGAAAATTACAACGTATATTATACAGTATTATGTCTCCTTTTCCTAATATTTAGGTGTTTTATGGAGGTACTGTCCTTTAGGATGACCAGAAAAATAACCACACCGTCCACAAAAAATAAGAGTTACTGCAAACCGATACCCTGCATTCTGTCGAACAAGGATACCATGCTCAGCTTCAAAAGAATTGAGGAATTAATAGTTATTTGCTATTGTCTCTGTCATTCTATCTATCTATCTATATATCTATCTAGCTATCTATCCAGGGGTTAAGTCCTTAAAAAAGAAGTGTGGGAACTCACTAAGAATTCTGTCCCCCAGTTACCAATTATCATCTTGCACTTAGCACAAACACACACTAAAACCTGATATATTGATGTATATATATATAGGGATTTTAGCAAAAAAAAGAGGATAAATCCTATATTTATCGTGACTTAACAGGGAAAGATATGTTTGAACATCTGGATACAAGCTTTATAGTGTGTGGGACCAACAGGAACTCTGTTCCCTCTGCAAAAATAGTGGAGGAACTGCGTTCCCACGTGTTCCTGCTCGACTTCGCCCCATATCTATCTATCTAATATCCACACAGCCAGCGGCGTGTTCTCTGAAGTGCTTGTGAAAAGTAGTTGCAGTTGGTTTAGCTGTGTATTATTTTCATTTTCATTTTCTATTTGTTTAACTGTACATGCTCCCATGTGGTTTATGTAAGTGCATGCGGATGTTTATATAATATATGTATGCATTTCATTTTGATATTATGTGAGTCAATAAAATATATCTCTTTGATTGCTTCCAGGTTATTTTCTCTTTTATTTTATCTATTTATTTTAGAAAGTATTTTACCCGGAAGGATACATTGAGATATCTCTCGTTTTTTAAGTTTATATTACATACTACTAGAGGTATGTAGTTTTTCCTCTGTGCACCTATACATGTCTCTATCTAGACTGGTGTTTGTGTTTTGTGTGCTCTTTTGCATTTTATTAATGTATATGTGATACTTATGAAAGTGAGGGAAAGGAAACTAAAGGAACATCTGGATAGCATCGCTCAGACCTCCTACATGTGGTCTGAAGTGTTCTCATTGCATCATATACGATAACCTCTTCCTCTTATTTACCCACATGACCAGTACTGCAATTCCTCCTATTACTGCATTTACACGATTATTATTTTTTTGTATTGCATAGACATATTCCTCACCACTATAAAAACCCATGCAATAAATCAAGGTGATACATAGGTAGGCAGACAGGGGGAACAGAGGGCCGTGCTCCCCAATGTGCTCACATTCCATTCATTGGCGAAACACCGTATCCTACTACTCCACTTTCTCTGTATTCCATCTCTAAGTGTACAATTCCTGTTATTCTATATAACCTTCCCAAATGATTGACTCTCTATCTTTCTTCTGTTTTTGCTCCATACCAAAATTTCCTGCATTTCCTCAGCATGTCCATATATATATACACATACAATAGGCAAAAGTGAAAGAAAGCACTCAGGCCTGGGAAATGAAACAGCTCATTACTCGGGTGCTACCCAAAAGGGAAGATAAACGAAAAACAGAGAGTGAGAGCACTCCGGGATTTATGTTAAAAGATATAAAAATGTATTGGATATGCTTTAAAATATCCAGCGTATCGGCTCCTAAGAGCCTTTATCAAGACAGGATATAATATATACAGTATATTGATTTTAGGGCTCTGTGTAATAACAGACCCAGGATGCATAAAAGTGAGACAGATGTCATTTGCATATCCTACCCAGAACTCCTTGCTGCATATGGGGAATGTGGCACAGGAGCTCTGGGATGCAATTCTTTGAATTGCTGTGATGTGCAAATGGCTTCTGCAATAATAAACATATATAAAATATATATATATATATATATATGGTTTTGCTCAGTCCGGAAGAAGGGAGGATCACTCTCAAAAGCTTGTCTTTTAAATGTAACGTTAGTCCAATAAAAAGGTATCACTACGTACTGCTATACTCTGTTTTTTTATCTATCTATCTATCTATCTATCTATCTATCTATCTATCTATCTATCTATCTATCTATCTATCTATCTATCTATCTGTCTGTCTATCCATACCCCCTGCATAAAAAATACTAAATTGTGCATGTCACACTATCTTAACTTTTCTATAGTAAATAACATTTCGTATGGCAAGTCAATATATTGTAATACATTTCCCATTATAAAGTTTGTGATTTATTTATTTTTTATTACACCTGCAATATGAACTCTACATGCACAGAAAAAGTCCTTCTGGGCTCACTAGCCCAAGAAATCAAGCATTCCCAAACTGAAATGCATGCGATCTAACAACACATAAAGTCCGTAAAAGTCTTTATCATAGAGCAAAGTAAAAGAAAGTTTATAAATATGAGTGAGTTGTTATAATCTAGCCGGAATAAAAGAAATCGCTATTAACCCTTTCAGAACTAGCGTTCCGCAATACCTTAAGTACAGTGGCAGTCATGACACATTGATGTTCTCGATGGGGTTAAAAAACACAGGTCGAAATTTATAAATTCCAGAAGTCGGACTCACCCGGCGTACTACATCCATGTTTCATGGCATCCTGCATAATGACACTTTCATGTCTTGCAGCCATGATCAATTCCAGCTAATATATAAAGTTAACGTCCTTGGAAATTGCATCGATTGTGGCAATGAGAGGCTTGTAAACTCTGCTGGCCTTGGGACAAGACAGAATGTTGGATGCTCCAGAGAAAGTTACTGTACGACTTTAAAAAAAAAAAAGTCCCTCTTGCATAGTATAGAAAGTAACAGGTATTTCTCAGTCTGGACTCTGTACTCTACTGAGAATTACTGACCTGTTGTAAACCATCCGTCCCATTTGGAGATGGGATGTAATAAGAGCATTGAGCGCCGCCATTGGCTGCTCTATATCACATGCTTCTTGCCAGGGCGATAAGAGGACCCAGGTTGTAAAGTGACAGGAGAAGAGATAAGAAGTTCAGGTAGATAGCAGCAAACAAATGATTAACTCTGAAGCACAGAGCTCCGGGTTATAATTGTATGTTCAGATTGCCCAGAGTGAGACTCAGTCATAATTTCACAAAATGTATCCTGCTTTTTCAGTAATAATTGGAATCATTCCCAGTTAGGCATTGGTTGACATAGGTATCCAAATGTTGCATTGTTTGGGCAAATACCTGAATGGCACAACGTTGTCTACTCTTTGGTAATGGACAAAAAAAATTGACCGAAAATCTTGTTTCATTCTTAGTTACCATGTCTCCAAGGTGTGGAGTTCTGCTTGACTCTCTAGAAGTCAACATTTTTTGTATAATCAATGCATGAAAACATTTTTTAGGACTTGTCTGTTGGCTGAAGCTTTATTCGTTTTAAAAACATGAGCTAGAATCCTTGCAAAAACTCATTCATATTTACTGATAACTCAGAAAAGAGACACTATGGAGAATGGAGAAGGAATGGGCAGACCGAGACCTTCTCGGGACACGTTTACTGGAGCCAAACAACTGATGTTTTCGGCTTTAGTAAGCCTTTTCGAGGCACTAGACATGCACAAGGCACTAGCCATCTTTACTACATTTTCTGTTATTTATATTGCGTCAACATATTGTGCAGATCCATGCAATAGGTAACACTGAGCAAACAAGTAGTTATAACAAAGATGGTATGATATGCTGAAACAAGAGGCAAAGAGCACCAAAAGAACCTGAAATCTAAGATGTCTGTGGTGAATACAAAAAAAATGAAGTGAAATGGAAGGGTTAAATATCAGAAATTGTTAAGTGTATGTGGGCTACGCAGGGAGTAATTGAGGGGAGGCTGGATCATGGGGCAGGGGTTAAGGGGTGAGCTGAAAGAAGCCTCAATTTAGTTCGGCCCGATAGCCGAAATTGGCACCTTTTTCGGCCGCATTTTGCCATTTTTTGGTTCAAGGGATTCAGATTCGGGCTTACCAACACTTTGATTCCCGATAAAAATTCAGCTCAAATATCAGCTCTTGTGGCTCTGCTTTTTAATGTAAATATCAGCTGTATTTTTTGTATTCAAACTTATCGGTATGTCAATTTCTGAAAATATTATGAATGTTAAAAGGTGAAGAGCACAAAATCGTCAAACGTAGCTCAGCAATGAGGGTGAAATGGCTCAGCAGTGAAGGGGTTAAAGTAGGGAATTATTTTGTAATAAAAGACTGGGGACATAGGGGCAGGGACAAGTGTGGAGAGGAAAGGGGTTTTAGGCTGGGGTCAGACGAACGCAGTGCGAACGTGCTTTGAGCCGCACTTTATTACGGCCATAGTAGCAGCAAATGACGTCCAATGATGGCCAATATACGAAGTACGGCGGCAAGAAAGTTTGGGCGCGCAACGCAAGCAGCAAACGAACGTATTTTTTCGAGAACGTGGAACCGCTGTGTCGGCATAGCGGCGTGTGTGCGTGATTAGGAGACGTCAGACACTGCACATGTCTGGCCTACATCACGTCCATTTGTTTTTTATAGCTCCTTCAAAAAATACGTCCGACATTGCACATCGTATGACCGCTATCGCGTCTTCCGTGAAAAAATGCGTTCGGACGCATCAACGCACTTTTTGACGGTAGACGTGAAAAATGGGTTCGTCTGTCCCTAGTGAAAAATGGGTTCGTCTGTCCCTAGCCTTAGTAAGTAGGGAGCAGCCCTGAAGAAGCTGTATGGTGAGAGTCTGGGAGAGAATACCATAAGATGATATTCTCAAGTTTTTTTAGAAAAATGTCTACCACTCCTTCTTCGACATCCGTGATTATATTTAATTTATGCATGTGCAATAAGTGAAGCCATGCTTCAATCACCAAAGGCCTTGGTGAAAAATGCTTGGTGGTTGTATCTATAAAACCTATAAAAGACGGAATGATGGACCGATTTTTAATTATTTTATGCTGTATTTTGGGATCTTGTGGTCATTTGCTCCCTCAAAGTGTTGGGGAGGAGGAATGGATAACTAGACTTGGTAAAACTGTTAGATAAAAAGGTTCCATATATGAAAAGGGACTTGAATTTATTGGAAATGTATAAATACTCTGCTGGAACTTTGGAATAAATAAGAACACTTGATTGCACTTGGATTGTGTGTCAGTGCCTTTCTTGTCTTCTCCGGTATACTTTGCATCCCCCCCAATCACAGTCAGGCTCTCCACCATGACACTTGGGAAGAATAAGGTTGACCAACTGTAGGGCCCGGTAGACAGGAGAGGTCTGGGACCCTACAGCCGCAGAACCAGGCTAACAATATAATATGAGTGCAACATACAGCAAGTAGAAATCGTATAAAATAATAGTAATAAAACTAATCATTGAATATTTTAAGCTTCTGATTTTAAATAAAGCTTTTAATTTTATTTTGCATTATTCGATTCCCTATTCAGTATTGAAATGCCTGGGCGTGTTTTACCTTTGCATTCTGCACATCCCCCTATCTGTTTGTAATTGTAAACCAACCGTGAATTAAGTCACTCTAAGCTTTGGTTCACTCTACAAGGAGCTTTGGCTATTGACTGGGTGGGTTTGGGTCAGAATCAGTATTCCTTCAGGATACTGACGGCGAGGGGAGCTTTCTGCAAATGGATATGGGAACCCCACATTACACTTCCATTTTAAAAGAAATAGTTGCTGTATGTTGCATTGGTTCAGACATACGCAGTTTTCCAGTCAATTAGGTAATGCACCAAATACTATATTCTGTCACCTGTTAAATATTAAATAGATATAAAAAATGGAGAAATGTGTGTTTATGGCTAGTCCAATAGCATCAGGTGACATATCACATTGTTTACAATCATGTCTGAACGGGACCTTTTGGTGACCGAGACCAGTGGTTCCCAACCGCGGTCCTCAAGTACCCCTAACAGGCCAGATTTTAAGGATCGCCTTGGGGAAATGCAGAGTGAATCCTGCAATCACTGAGCAGCAAATCATATCACCTGTGCTGTGCTACAGATATCTGGCAAACCTGGCCTGTTGGGGTACTTGAGGATCGCGGTTGGGAACCACTCACCTAGACCATGGGCAGTACCGCACTAACATTTCTTGAGGGGAAGTTGGTGGATTGAACAAGTTCAACCCTCTACTCATAATACTTCTTAATGCTTAATAATGCACGCACCATTCATTAGTGACGCTTCTCTTGCTCAGATGCTCTCAGCTACTCCCTTACATTGATGCTTGTCAGTCACCAGAAATGGTATGAGAAGACAGCAAGGGAATAAGCAGAATGTTTTTAAGCAGGGTTAATAATCAACTCCCAGTGTATATTTTCATTCTACTTCCTGAAAAATATCCTCCTCAAAAACAAATAACATTAATTAGCAGAGATTCCTATATAAAATATTGCACACGCTATTGTATTCCTCATACTCCTCTTCTCGGTGCTTTTCCTTCTTTGTGTTATTCGTGCTCAAACTAAGTTGTTTTTGGCTTCAAACTATTTTTCCCTTCACACCAGGCAGAATGATTTCATAGTCTTAAAATTGCCGAGTAGTTGTAAACATCTTTTGAGACTGGGTTGGAGGGGAGGTGATGGTGGAGAGGGTGGGAGTCCTTTTGTGATGCTGTCAGACCTACATCTTGAACTTATTTTGTCTTGTAAGGTTGAACTTTAAGAGTTGATAAAAATGAATGCAAGACAGCTCTCATTGATATTGGGTGGTCTCACCAGCGTGCGTCTCCCTGTATGACATGGGCATATTCATACATTTACCCTTAGTTTATTTCACATGTGGGCTTTGGTGGGTTACATTTAGTTTAAGACACCACAAAAAGATTGTGAGATAATGAAATTTAAATATATATATATATATTAGGCTGGTACTGTTTAAAATTTTCGTGTTCGATTAATCAAATTTTTTTAATCGATTAATTTCTAATAATTATAGCGCACATACAGATCCAACTACTTTTAGATGATCTGCTTGGGTCTTGGGTCTGGGCCCTGGCCCTTGGGTCTGGGCCCTGGGTCTTGGGTCCTGGATCTTGGGTCTGGGCACTAGGTCTGGGGTCTGGACCCTGGGTCTTAGGTCTGGGTCTTGGATCTGGGCCCTGGCCCTTGGGTCTGGGCCTTGGAATTGGGCCCTGGCCCTTGGGTCTTGGGCCCTGGGTCTTGGGGTCAGGGGCTTGGTGTGTGCCTGGGGTCCTTGTGTGCCTGGGGTCTGGGCCCTGCTGGGGTTTGGCTGGGTTCGAGGCTGGACTGAGACAGGCCGCACCATACTCACCGCTCCTCCGCTGCCTTCTCGTCGGTCGTCTTCTTCCTGCGCATGTCTGTCGCACACGTGACTGAAGGGCTGTATACATCTTTATACATTTGAACATTCATGCAGAGTTTACCAGATTTGCAAGATCTTAACTCTTCAAAGTCTAAATTAATTCCTGCCCCTTCAGAAATACAGAAAACGCTCTCTCACTCTCCCTATATATATAATAATACTCCCCCCACAGTCGCTCCCTGCTTGCACCGGACGGAGGAGACGGTTGGAGCCCCGGTCCTCACCGTGGGATAGGAGATGAGTATCTGATTCATTTTGGGGGGTTTCTGGCTGGTGCTGATGGATTCTGCACCAGCGGAATCCGTTAGCGCCAACTCCAGGCTGTGGTTAACTTTTTGCTAACCGCAGCCGGACGTTAATTTGCGTTAGTATATTGTAATACTAACGCTGATTAACACTTTGCGCTCTCCTTGTTAAGTATTGGGAGCACAAAAGTACAGTAACCTCGCGCTGAAAAGCGCAAGATACCAAATGCTAACGGGTTTCTTAACCCGTTAGCATTTGGATTGCAATATACTGTGGCTACTCAGGTGAGCGCTAACGTTAGCACCCAGAATGTAATGTAGCCCCATAAAGGCTCTGTTGAGTTTACAACAGCTCTGGTTAGGATAGCACCAGCTTTGGAATACTGCCCAAATAGTTACATTAAAAAGTCAAGCTTCCGTGAGTATACCTCTCTTCTTCAGGTCTGTATTAGTTTATATAAATCATGGAATCAGGACATACAGGATTATTCAGAGAGCGGTGAAAAGCAGGAGAATGACTGGAGAATGGAAAATTCTAGGTCAAAATAGCCGATTTGGAAAGTGAGATGAATGGGAGAATTTTTCTGGTTTGGCTATTTTTGACCTAGAATTTTCCATTCTCCAGTCATTCTCCTGCTTTTCACCTCTCTCTGAATAACCCTGTAAATGTAAATTGTGGATAATAAGGTGCTTCAAATATCATTGTTATACTGACTTACTGTATATCGTCTTAGTGTAATATGCAGACAAAAAGCACATGGCTATTGCATGTGTGTGTGTTTGAGAGGATAGATGGGGATATTATATTTAGTGTTGATTTGGGTATTAATGTGTTGATTTGATAATTATACTATGGATGGGGGAGTAAAACACCAAAAGAATTTCACAATGGAATTTGTGGTACAGAACACGTGCTGTAAAGTTTCATATTGTTTAGTTTACGCAATCATTTTCTGTATTCCATTTTAATATACGCGAGTGCCATTTAGAGAACATAAACCATGCCATGCTCAGTCAATCAGACTGACAGATTGAAAACACACATACTGAAAGGCTGACAAGCATATAGGACTAAAACGAAACATGACAAGCTTCATGACTGACACACAATGAGATTTTCTGACCTTGCATATGCACAGCATGAAACACATAAGGGGTTATTCAAAAACAGCCGAATGGGCCCGAAATTACACCGACCAGTGAATTTCCCCGTACTGTGCAATTTCGTGGCCATTCGGCTATTCAAAAGCTGGCAATTCACCAAATATTGGCAGGTTGCAAGTGAAATACGGTGCCTGTTCAACAGCAGGGAAATCCCCCATAGAGAAGCAATGGTTATCCTATTCAAAGAACACTGAACAGCAGAGAAATGTCAAAAATCTAATAAACCATTTATTCTTTTAATCTGCAGCAAAAAGTCTCTTTAAGTATTTTTCAGACATTTGTTGGGCAATTTTTTTTAATGATTTTTATTAAATAACTTTATTTTTTTTCTGTAACAGACCTTTTTATTATAATCCGTAGGACCTCATATATAATTTTCAGGCATTTTCATTCAGTAGTTTTTTGTTATACACAGTTTTAAAGTTGTATTTTTTTTTCTCTACCCGTCCGGCGGCTCCTCAGCTTTTTTCGGTGGCGTTCGGCGGTCCGTTAGACAGGTTGTCAGCTGTGTTAGGTGGTCTGTTAGGCGGGTCGTCTGCTACTTGCGGGTGCCTTTGACGCTTGTGTGGCGGGATTGCGGCGGCTGTCCACCTGGTTTGCGGTGGCGTTCCCGGTCAATTCGCCACACTTCGGGGACCCTGCAGTGAATGCCAAATTCTCAGCAGGGTCAGCGAAACGGACTCGCCGAAGTGTGGTGTTGGTGATATTTTGGTGCTCTCTGAATAACCCTGATACAGCCCTATTCCAAATGTGTTGTAGGTAATCAATAAGCCATACTCCAGGTTTTCTGCAGACCCCCCTTGCACCTTGACTGTTGCAACTGCCCGCTATAAATTACACTTCCTATGCTATTTTATATACTTTGAATTGCAACCGATACTTTGTGGCCTGTGGAGAATAATGATTGATTCCATATTCGCTCGTTATTCTTATATCAAGTTTTTATTTGAAAAGATATACCAGCTCTCAAAACCTGTTAAGATAAAAAAATAAATCTACATGCGCCGATTTGGTCCTGAGGTGCAGACAACAGTGTTATCCACCACCTCCTCTCATCCCATGAAGAAGAATACTGGGAACAAATAGTTTATAGTGTCCTTAGCTTTGGCCCTGGAAGATCGTATACTCCTATTGACTCCAGGAGATGCTACCAGCAGTGGCACGTGACTCCGCTGTTGGTAAGTGTTAGTAACTCACATTTACTACAAGTTGAGCTGCTAATATGGCGGCTCCTTTGTGATAGAGTCGTCAGTGGTTAACAGCTGGTTCTGCACTTTACTTACACTATCAGGGTTATTCAAAGAGATCCGAATTGTGGCTGAAGGGTAACCGAACAGTGAAATTCAGCGTACAGTTACCTTTCCTGGCCATTCGGCTATTCAGAGTGCAGGCAGTTCGCCAAATGTTGGCGAATTGCCTGCACATACGGTGCCTGTTCGTTGCCTGTTGGAGGGCAGTGAAATCCCCATAAAGAAGCAATGCTTCGTCTATTCAGAGAACAAAAACCAGCAGTGAAAAGTTGCTGAATTGCCCTGCTATTCGGTGGTTTCATTCAACAGGTTTATTCAGGCGAATCCCATAGGCTTCAATGTTAAAAATATTCCCTTTTTAATCCAATATCTAATAAGCCGTTTATTATTTTATTCTGCAGTAAAAAGTCTCTGTATTTTTTGATTTTTTTAGGATCTTTAATGCATTTTTCGGGATTTTGTTTGCGAAATATTTTTTTACGTTTTTTTTTATTTAAATAGTTTTTCTTTTTTCTGTAACAGCCCTTTTTATTATCATTCGCTGGATCATATGTGTCAATTTCAGACATTTTTGTTCTGTAGTTTCTTTGCAAACAGCGTTTCACTTTTCAAACATTCAAGAGTATTGTTTTTTTTATTTTCCACTCCATTCGTCTGCAGTGTTGGCTTTTTCCAGTGGCTGCTCTGCGCTGTGATTGGCGGCTGCTCGGGTTTCTCCGGCATGTTCGGCGGGGTTAATCCAGATGTTTTTGCGGGTTTCGGTGTGCCTTTGCCGGGTTTCGCGGTGAGTGTTCGTCGGGTTTGCGGCGGCTTTTCCCTGCACTACGACGGCCCTGTGGTGCTTGCTGAATACACCGCAGGGTCGCCGAAATGGGATCGCCAAATCGCACCGAATTGAAGAGAACGAAAAGTCACCGAAGGTGCGGTGACTTTTCGGTTCTCTTTGAATAACCTTGTATATGTACCGTTAAAAAAGCATGTGCAGATGTATTGCAGGCGTTTTGGTTTTGCCTATTACATGATGAGGGCTGACCACCCTCTTTGGTTTTTGCACCCCAACCTTGTGCCTCACTACAGGATGCTTTTAAGCCTTGGTCTGTCGGGAGACCCAGGAGGAAGCATATCCCGTGTATGAGGGTATACTGCAAAAGAGCATTCAGTAGGTTGACATAGAGTAGGACCTGCAATGGTGTAGTACATTTATGTCGTGGCAGGCTTATGCAAAGGTATGATCATATATTGAAACCAAATCTACATAATTTATTTCCGAATCAGGTGTTTTTGAAATGTTTAAGACTATATTATCGTCGTGGAGTGCCCTGACTTTTGTAGGATTTTAGAAGTAAGTACAATAACCAGTAGTGTGATCACCATTAACCTATGGACCTTGCATACGGTTCCCAATGGTACTTTACACGAGTGGTGATAAATATCTACAGAATGTAACCTGGAACAAATGCCAGTAAAATATGTCAGTGACTGATCTTGTAAATCTGATAGACTTGGCAGTTACAAGAAGTTTGTCTTGGCAGCTTAGCATCATATTCTTCTTACAGTAAATTAAAACTTTCTCATGAGCAAACTCGTACAATTTCTGCTTTTTCATTCTTTCTCTTTGACAATTTAACACAATAAAAAACGTTGCTTGGATGCACACAAGAAAACTCATTGTAGTGTCTCCATTTGTAACAAATGCAATAAACCACTAACACTGGGAGGAATGTTTGTTTATTTCCTCAATGATTGCATTACTTTTAGAACTTTGCACCACCATTACTCTTTATAAATAGCTACTTTCAAATCCAGAATTTTCAAAAATGAAAAGATTTTTTAACATTTATAGTTTTGCATTTTTTTAACAAAAAAGATAAAACAAAATATATATTGTTTTGTAATTTAAAAAAAATGGAAGTTCACATAATTCCCTTTGCTTTTCTTTAAGCACTTACAAATGTATCAGGGTCTCGTAAAACTAAACCGAGTGGAAATGCGACGCACAAATTGCAATTTATTTCTTCATCCTGGTTAAAACATGTATATATGCTTTAAAAACAATATTATATTTATATATATTTAGTATTTTTCTAAAGGATTTTATCCTTATACGATTTTTAAATAATGAAAATCTCTCTCTTACACAAACAAGAAAATTATTTCTGTGCGATTTGCTTTTTTAAAATATAAGAATTCAATTATTGAGCAAAATACCCTCTTTACGTCCAAGAAAAAAAATTACCCCCCCCCACAGAAACAAATTTATTTCACAGCTCCAAAAACAACTGAAGGGTTTTAACTACAGAACAAAAAGGCGATTTTACACATCAGTGGAAAAATAAAGCGTTATTGGTTTTTAAGTGATTCCAATAAAAATGTATCCCATGTAAGTCACTTGTTAAATTCTGACTTTTAACAGATATTTATATTTTGCATTCCCTTGTCATCGTCCTGAAAGAATAGGAATATGAGATGTGCCAGACGCAGTTTCATTAATTTATAACAGACGCTGCTCTGATTCTGAAACGTGCTGGGTTCGATCCTAAGGGAATATTCTCGCCCTCCTCCTAACACCTATGATTTGCCATTCACCAGTCAGACTTGCTTATTGACATTTTAAAGAAATATTATACTAACGAGTTCTACGGTGCCTTTGATGCTTTATCTGGATAGCTAATTTCGTTTGGAGAGTTGAAACCTGCTATGTCGCCTGGTGAGAAAAATTCCAGGCTTTTTTTTTTTCTGGAGCAGGTAAAGGAACAGAGCTGGCATTATGACAAATAACAGGTGGTGAGGGTTTAGTGTTTATTGTGGCGCTATGTTAACTGTTTTACTTTCCTCTATTGGCCCAGAAAAGTTAATCACTTCAAAACTCTTAGTTTTGTCATTTTCTTGTGCCCCACATAAGAAATTGTTTAAAATTTTTACTTCAGATGTGCAGAATTTCACTTTCTGGCATTTTTTTCCTCCGGTTCCCATAACTCGCTATGACTGACATTTTTTTAATCCCAGTCCAAAAAAAAGAATCTGACTAAATGATTATGATTTTGTAAATTACTTAATGGTGGAGCATGGTTATATAAATAAAAAGATACAAATAGGTTGATATCTGTTTATTCTAATGTTATTTTGAATTGGTCCAAATAAACCTATTTCCTCTAGGCCAGGGATGTCCAAACTCCGGGCCCCCCAGATGTTCCTGAACTACAACTCCCGGTAATCTTTGACTACATTAGATGGATGGAGAAGCATGGGAGTTGTAGTTCATGGACGTCTTGGGGGCCGGAGTTTGGACATCCCGGCTCTTGGCAGTATATTGGCCAATATGTCCAAAGAGTGCTTTGTAGTAGAACACTATTAAGATTCTTTTTTACTTATTCTGCTGCCATGGGGGTGGGGTTCAAAATTATTTTAAATTATCATAGTCACTTTTTTCTTGGAAGTAAAAAAATCATGATACAATGATAAATCAAGGTAGGGACGGCAGCATGAGAGCTGCCCTGAGGAGATGTTTGGTTCAATGTGGACCATGAGAGAGGGAAGAGAGTGAAAGTGGAGAGATGTAGAAAAAAGCGAGATAAAGTAAAGTAAAAAGGAAAACAAAGGTGACAATGTCCAGAAATGGGGTGAATGGAGGAAGAATAAAACAAAGAATGGGAGAGAAGAAAAGGGAAAATAAAAGGCATTCAAGGAAATCACCTTGTTCCCAACAAAGTACTCCTTGTGGTACCAAGGTGCCCTCCTAAACCCCTTCATCCAAATAAGCTAGGTCACAGCGATGTGCTTCAAGAAAGCTCCAGAGATCAGGTTTGACGATATTTTTCTGATAGGTTTGATTCATTGAAGCAGTGAGTTGCTCTTGGCTACAGAGAGCCTCCACCACAGAGACCAACTCCTCCAACATAGGCATGTATTTCGAGCACCAGTACCAAGAAATCTGAAAAGGCACATCCAGCTGGAAGCAGGGAGCCACTGATCTTTTCAACCTCCAAAATGGAATACCTGTATGCAGGTATTATCCCACTACCAGGATCCCAGACTTAAACATCTCTAGCAAATAACTGATCAGAGGGTGAAATGTTAAGACATGTTGGGGAGGTAGATTGAGGCATAAAAAGTGTCTACTATCGATTACATAACAAAAAAAGTGTCTAAATCGTTTAACTACTCTAGTAGTAATGCGTAACTTCGATTTTAGGAAACCCAGCGACATATACACAGAGAATTCTACCCCTTATGTAGTAGTAACAATTATCTTCCTGGAATACCCAGAAAGAAACAAAATGTCTACCTGTTATTAAAACTCAACTTTTATTTGAATTACCATATTAAAAATAACAAACACATCAAACATAGCCACAACATTGTGTCTCATACACATAAACATAAACCAATTATAACCAAATCTCCACCAACAGGGTGACAATTCAATTTCTGCCAGTAACATGAATAATTCAATAGTGGTGAAGCCCTAAATATTCATAGCACTCCTGACGAGCCATAAGGCGAAATGAGCGTCTGGTGCGGTTTAGATGTTAGGAACCACTTTTAGAAATCGTTACATCGAGATGCTGCAGCTTAATTTAGAAATCATGTACACTTGATCTATTTGGGGAATGTTTGTTGATCAATATACAACATTGCTTGGCATGCCTATATCCTTTGGTTTCAGCGATATTTTGACCAGACATTTGGGTCTCTCTTTTTGAACTATGGCTAGCGGTCTCTATATCTATCTTTATTTCTTTTCAGCTTCTGCATAAATTTTCATGGTGGCCCATTGTATTAACAATAGATCCTATAAATGAAACATTATGAATATTTAGGGCTTCACCGCTATTGAATTATTCATGTTACTGACAGAAATTGAATTGTCACCCTGTTGGTGGAGATTTGGTTTTAATTGGTTTATGTTTATGTGTATGAGACACAATGTTGTGGCTATGTTTGATGCGTTTATGTTATTTTTAACATGGTGATTCAAATAAAAGTTGAATTTTAATAACAGGTAGACATTTTGTTTCTTTCTGGTTATTCCAGGAAGATAATTGTTAAAAAAAAGTGTGGATCAGCAAGCGTAGCTTCCAATGGAAGTCTAAGTCTTTGGCAAAACAGTATTGACAGTCTATAAGGCTTTACTAATACCTTGGTTGTATGATATCTCACAGGGGAAAATTTCCATCAGAACTGGCACTGCAGTCATGTGAAAGTTGTCCTTTGGGAGGGCAACCAACATGTCTAATGCCGTGCTAACAAATTTTTAAGCTATGTATCTATTTTCTCTGGTGTGAAAGTTGCTCTACTTTGCTGTACTTTAATTTTTTAATGCACATTTTTAGTCAATACTACCCTTCTTTGACTCCAATCATAAGCTCTCACTTGCCTTTGTGACTATATGCCAATAATTAGAATGGAGATCTAGGTTTTAATTTGAAACCATTGATATTAATGATTATCGTATTTTTTCTTGCAGGGCCCCACAGCTCAATTCTAGATCCACCAATGATACAGGCCCCAAAACTCCCAGAACTCTAGCCATATTGATTCCCATTGAACTCATAAAGAACCCATGTTGCTACAAACCCTTTCTAACAGTTCCAGAATTTCATAGATATCATCATAGTTCATCAGATGCTACGACTGGGACCAAGAATGATGTTGAACACATTGTTACAAAGTTTATTCCCCTTAGAAGGACAGTCTGACTACTTTCCCCTACGTCAAAATTTTGCATTGTAATTGTTAAATGTTAAGAAGGATCAAGTGCCTTCATCCTCAATCATGGGATGTAGTAATAAGATGTGGTAGGTAAATACACTCCTATGAAGACAATACCATGGTCTGCAACCCGAGAATCCGGGCCACCCGGGGGACTCATCTCTTGATCATAAGTTGCCTCTTTGAAGTGGATGAAGGGACCTGAAGGTTAATGACTGCAAAAAAGATACATAATCTGTCCCCCTGTTAGAAAAGTGGAAGATGATCAATCTTTTTGGTGTGTTTTTGCCATAATTACATCAATACTTTATAATAGATCTTAAAAGATAAACCTACACCACACAATTATTATCATATCAGAGGAAATGTGGCATCCATAAATAGGATTGAAATTCCATAGCTGTCATTTTTGTGGAATTCCCTGTGATATTATTTTCTTTTGGTTTAATATTTGAAATGTATTAAAAAGAAAACAAGGTTTAAATTACAAAACCACTGGAAGTAGTTGGTTTCCATGAATACTCCAAGATTTAAAAGATAAAAAATGTATACAATGGCAAAAATGTCTTCATATAAAACATATTGGCCCCTATTCCAATCTTCGTGCAAATGCGCTCGGGCAGTGCAATTTTTTTGCGCACGCAAAAAAACTTTAGCGCGCGAAAATTAACGCGGTATTACGATCTGAGCGCAGTTTTTCAGCCTTCATGTTTTTTCGAGCGCAAATCCGACGCGCAAAGCTGGGCGCAAATGACCGTTGCGTGCAGGAATCGGTGGGCAGACTGTTTTTTCACGGGATTCAGCCAATCAGAATTAAGAACCACCATTTGCTAGGTTTTGGTTGTTGCGCCTGTCAAAGTCAATATGCGTATATGTGCTGCAACAAAAATAAAAAATAAACAATTTATTCATTTTATTGTTTGGGTATGAGTAGAATGTGTAACTGTACTGTGCTGTATTTTTTTTTGTGTAGGTTCATTTCGTTTCGGCCAGAACGTTCAGATTGTAAGTTAACACCAGGTTTTCAAAGACGTTACGATACTTCGTGCAAACGTCGTTCGTACGACGTTGCGCGAAGATCGTAATACCATCCGCTCAAACGCATTCGCGCCGACAATGGAAAGCATGGGGTGCGTGCACGAACTTGCGCTCGCGCTGGGTTCGCGCAGGGTCAATTGCGGTAGACGCTAACGCGCATCGTTTGCACGAAAGTCGTAATATGACGTTCCGCGCAAATGTTTTTGTCCTCGCGCAAAAGCGCATTTGCGCGTACGTAAATGCGCTGCGCGAGGATTGTAATGGGGGGCCATAGAAAATAGTAAAACTATACTGAAATAAAATTTAAAAATAACAGACTTTAACTGAATGAAAATTACACACGTGATAGAATAATTTAATAGTGTTAGAAAAGTTAGCAATTAAGCGAGCTCAGAGTTGTTTCTCTTCGACCAGAAATAAAGTTTGTATCGCTATAAAAATATAGCCCTCCAAAAGCGCTCTACTATTACTCTTATAGCAAAGAAGCAAGCACTGCATGCTGGCAGTTGTGTCTCACACTAAATATAATACCTGCCCCCCATGATACTTGTGAAATTTATATATATCAAATAATATTGTACTTCAAAGTGGCTTAAACAGTGAAGAGGCAAAATGTATGATTATGGTGATTTACCAGTTGTTTTCTGCATTGAATTTTTTCACAATTCTGTGAAACAAAACATGGAAAAGATGTGAATAGCTTGATCAGATGGCAGAATTACCATTGGTTTAATTATTAGAGCCATTAAGGCAATGTTATATTTGCCTCCCTTTAAAAACGTTGTGTCAGGTGTTATCTTCCCGAGCAGCTGCTGCATTCTCAAAGGTGAGCTTTAGCAGAATGGAGTAACCACTAAACCAACCCAAACAGCAAGTCAATTATTGTTTGCTTATTTATTCTTTGCCACATCGCATTTTATTTTTATGAAGATCTCTGGATACATGTGCATTTACACACTGCCTGGCCAAAAAAAAAACACCACCACCTACTGTATAAGCCTGTTAGGATTTGGAGTTGCTTAATTTGTTCAGGTCTAGGTTTAGTAAAGTTATGGGATCAAAAAAATTAGGTCAGCCAACTACCTGACTATTCTGAATGAGTAGGTTTATCCATCAATAGTTTTTTTCTTCCCTATTTTTGCATGAGATTCCAGGGCAGTCGCTAAATCGGCACCTTGCCCCAGAACCATGCGCTACCCTTGGGAATACTCACGGTAGCGCTTCTGCGCTGCCTCAAGTATCACCTCCTGGAGGGTTATGCTGCTCGGCCGTTCTCGTGGGATTGCACAGGGCCGCGGAGTGATCGTTGAGGGACACTGGAGACTATTTGTCCACAGTCTCACTCTGCTTCTGGTTGCCAGAAACAGTGAAAAGGGCCATAGTTTTCACTGCAGGATGGGAGGTGAGTATCGGATTTATTGGGGGCGGGGGTAGCTGGTGCTAAATGATTCTGCAAAATTTGAATAATTTAGCACCAGTTTTTAGGCGACGGTATAAATTTCTTTAGCCCATCGGTGCGGTAATTAGCCCTAGGACTTTGTAAAGAAGATACCATTCAGGTAATCTAGCCCATGGATTGGCCACCACAGAGTCCAAATCTTAACCCCATTGAGAATCATTGGGATGTACTGGAGAAGGCTTTACACAGCGCTCCAACTCTCCCATCTTCAATACAAGATATTGGCAACAAATTAGTGCAACTCTGGATGGAAATAAATGTTGTGAAATTGCATAGAATTAACGAAATGATGCCACAGAGAATGCGGGCCATGATCAAAGGAAAAGGCAGTCCAATGAAATATTAGATTGTATGACTTTTTTGCATCAAGACAGTATATATATCAAGGTTAATATGTGATTGGACATGGATTTATATTGTTTAGATTAGGTGTTTCAGTGCCTTGGACTAGAAAAATAATGCCAAGGAATAAAATGGTGACAGATTTGTGATATTTACAATCATGGAACATGTAAACTCTACAGATAATGTATTAAATGTAGTTCATTTTAGTTTTTCAGATCAGTTTTATTTGGCGCTATTAAAATATTCTTAAGAATTCAGGAACAGAAAGATAATCTACAGGAAAATCTGTAGCATGTGTAAGAAAGATATGTCTAGCAGTTTGAAATTATTGGTTATGAGACATGTGCGTTTCGTTACATTTCGTTACATTTCGCCCGATTCGTATTTCAGAAGTGCTTCCGAAATATGAATCGGTTTGGTCCCAAAATGGTCCAGAATCGAGTCGATTCAGACCAAAATGGAACGATAACGAAACGGTATAATACTAATTGATTTTGTTTTTATGGATCAATTCGTTATACCATTTCATTTAAACTCGGCACTGCGTCCATGTCTATTTGCTGTGGTGCTGAATCTGTAGTATTCAGCACCACAGGCCATGGACAGCGCCATGATGCCATTCGGCGCGATTCGGCAGCAAGTGAAATTCCTTATAGACAAGTAATGGTTAAACTATTCAGAGAACGCCGAACAGCCCCGAAATGCACCTGATTTTCAGTGGTTCGTTCAATAGCTTTAATAAGACAATCCCATAGGTTTGAATGTAAAAAATATTCCCTCTTTTTATTAAATCTTTATTCAACCTTTTATTCAAACTTTTGGATTTCTTATTTATTTTTAAACAACAAGGCCTTTACGTACCATTGTTAGTGTGTAAGGTGTATTTATATGTTTCTGTTTTATGTATTTGAAGCTGAAGAAAATGATAATAGGAGAGGAAACTAGGTAATAATGTGTAATTTGCATAGTCTTGAATTGTATATGGTTTATGTTTGTATGTTAGCTTGAAAATTTCTAATAAAAAAAACAACACGGCCTTTTTTCTTTGCCAAATGCAGCGGGTTTTTTCTTTCCATCAGTCTGACTGTGTTCAACGGGGGCTGTCTATGGTACTGAAACCTATTCAGTACCAAGGACAGCAGCCATTCTTGGTGCTGAAACCTATTCAGTATCAAGCACAGCAGCTCCGTGGGGGTGCATAGCCCCCGAATAGCTGCTGTCCTTGGTACTAAATAGGTTTCTTCTTCTTCTTTTATTTTTGCTCTAATCTAAGTAATTAATTCATCCGTTTCACATTCCGAAATAACTAATAAAAACTAATTTATCCGAAAAACGAATTACCAATAGAAACAAAATAACGAATCAATCCAAAATATGAATTACTGATCGTCCCATCTAACGAATTGATCTGAAATATGAATTACAGTAACATGGTGAGTGTCCTAAAACGAATTGAAAAACTGAACAAATCGATCCAAACAAACAACATTTTTCGTTGCGCACATGTCTATACATAGTTATACATAGTTACATAGGCTGAAAAAAGACATGCGTCCATCGGGTTCAGCCTCTCCCACATCACCTACCGCTGTTGATCCAAAAGAAGGCAAAAAACCCAGTCTGAAATGCTTGCCAATATGCACATACTGGGAAAAAATTCCTTCTTGACCCCAGAATGGCAGTCAGATTTCTCCTTGGATCAAGAAGCTTTTACCCACATATTAAATATTACAACCCTTAATATTCTGTGTCTGCATGAAGTCATCCAGTCGCTTTTTAAAAGTCTGTACAGTCTCTGACCCAACCACCTCAACAGGCAGAGAATTCCACAGCTTTATCGTTCGCACCGTAAAATAACCCTTCCTATGCTTTAGGTTGAATTTCCTTTCGTCCAGTCTAAATGGGTGACCCCGTGTCCTGTGTATAGTCCTGTTAATGAATAGGTTATCAGACAATGGTTGATAATGGCCCCTTATATATTTATATAAAGTAATCAGTTCCCCTCTAAGGCACCGTTTCTCTAAACTATTGGCTATTGAGTAGAAAAGTCATGAAAGAACTTTAACCCCTTAGAGACTGCGGACGTACCATGTACGTCATGGCCGCGGGTCTCTTTTAGATCCGCTGACGTACATGGTACATCCTGCAGTCTTTTGAGCGCTGGAAGCGATCGGATCACTTCCAGCAGCTCAAACGCCATTGCAGGCTGCCTGGGAGACCAGGCATCCATGCAATGGCGTTTAGAAGTGCCGGGGCACCTTGTGATCGCTCCCCAGGAGCGATCAACATCCGGGTTTCACTGGAGAGGTGCCCAGCACTTCGAGAGAGCGCTGGAAGCGATCGGATCGCTTCCAGCAGCTCCAGGGCCATTGCACGCTGCCTGGGAGTCCAGGCATCCGTGCAATGGCGGACAGAAGTGCCGGGGCCCCTTGTGATCGCTCCCCAGGAGCGATCAACATCCGGTTTCACCGGAAAGTTGCCCCGCACTTCTACAGAGCGCTGGAAGCGATCGGTATCGCTTCCAGCTGCTCTGAGTATATTGCAATTTTAGAATTATTATATATATAAGCGGATTATATCGACATCGAGGCATCCTTGCAATATGTTTACCTGCAGCCGGTCCGCTCAGTGATCGCTCCCCCCGAGCGATCACTTCCGGTAGCGGCAGGAAGTACTGAGTGCCACGAGGTATCGTGGCACTCAGTACAAAAAAGATCACATAAGTGATCAGGTGCTCTGCTGGGTGCCTCGAGGGATCAAGGCACCCAGCAGACTAAAAAAAGTGTAAAAAAAGTGTAAAAAAAGAAAAATAAATAAATAAAAATGAATAAAATAAAATAAATGTGACAGCCAAGATGGCGCTGCCCTTCTAAGGGCAGGGTCATCTTGGGGCTGTGTGGGATGTTCCTAGCCTGCCTCATCAGAGAGGCAGGCTAGCAATATCCAATCAGAAGTAAGAAAAAATCAAAATAAAATTTCTAATTTGTCAGGTCAGGTCAATATTTTGTAAATATTGCCTCTGACCTCTGTGATTCTCCCTCCCTCTCCTCACTTGTGTTTTGGTGAGCGAGAGAGAGAGATCAGATTTGACAGGTTAGAGATTTTAGGTAGATTTAGTGAGATTAGAAAAATTTAGGCAGATTTAGAGAGATTTTAGAACAATTGAGGCAGGTTTAGAGGGATTTAGAGAGATTTAGGTGTTTATTTGTATTTTCTTGTGAAACCCAACGGTTCTTCTAAGAACCAATAATCCGCTTATATATATAATAATTATAAAATGTTATAATCTATTATATATAATGTCTGAGAGGGTGTACAGCGCCGAGGAGGCATATGCCATCCTGGTGTCAGAATCTGAGGCATCTGCGTCGGACTCAGACCCTGATTTTGACCCCGCCAACTGCTCAGAGATGTCGCTAGATACATTATCTACGCTGGCTGATGTATCTAGTGATGTTTCTGATGCAGATCCTGGGCCACCACCTGCCAGCAGGAGACGCACAGCTCCAGCTGAGGAGTGGGTAGTGCCTCATCGCCAGAGGCCAGATATCCCTCCTTTCTCGGCAAATCCTGGCATCAATATTGATGTTGCAGGATTTACCGCCACACAGTTTTTGCAGGTGTTTATGGGGGATGATTTGTTGGGCCACATCGTGGCCCAATCAAATCTGTATGCTCATCAGCATTGTGCTGCGAAGCCAGACTCCTACTTGGCAAGGCAGCAATGGACCCCGCTAGATGTGCCAGAATTTCTGATATTCTGGCACTTACTATGCTGATGGGCATCATAAAGAAGCCCTCAATTCGCTCCTACTGGAGCAGTAGCCCCATCTGCTCTACCCCCATTTACCCCCAATCAATGTCACGTAGAAGGTATGAAAACAT
The DNA here is from genome assembly GCA_009667805.1 of Leptobrachium leishanense. Taxonomy (NCBI): domain Eukaryota; kingdom Metazoa; phylum Chordata; class Amphibia; order Anura; family Megophryidae; genus Leptobrachium; species Leptobrachium leishanense. The sequence continues at coordinate 24,355 of RXON01003638.1, forward strand.
TTTGCGTTTCATGCACTTCAGTGACAACAGCCTGTGCCCTCCTAGAGAGCATCCCCAGTTTGACAGGCTGTATAAAATCCGCCCCCTGATTACCCACTTTGCCGCCAGGTTTGCAGAGGCTTATACACCTGGAAGGAATATCTGCGTGGATGAATCCCTAAAGCAAGGGAAGGCTGGGATTCAAGCAGTATATTTCTTCCAAACGCTCCAGGTATGGAGTGAAGGTGTATAAGCTCTGTGACAGCGAGAGTGGGTATACTCAGGCCTTCCGGGTGTACGAGGGAAAGGATAGTAGCCTTGACCCTCCAGGTTGCCCAGAACACACGGGAACCAGTGGCAAGATTGTGTGGGACCTACTTTTTCCCCTGATGAACAAAGGGTACCACTTGTATGTTGATAATTTTTATACGAGTGTCCCTTTGTTCAAGCTGCTGTATTGTTTTGATACAGCAGCATGCGGTACTGTTCGCAAGAACCGCGTAGGTTTCCCAGCACAGCTTGTCCTCACCCGGTTAAAAAGGGGGGAGACCTCAGCTCTGCACCAAGAGGAGCTGTTGGCGGTCAAGTACAGAGACAAGAAGGATGTATACCTTCTATCCACCATCCACACTGAGAGGTCTGTGGAGGTCTCTGTACGTGGCAGAGCTGAGCGCATCAGGAAGCCAGTGTGCATCAAAGCCTATAACTGGCATATGGGTGGGGTTGATCTGGCAGATCAGCTGCTCCAGCCCTACCAGATTATGCGGAAGTCAAGGGCCTGGTGCAAAAAGGTTGCAATTTACCTGATGCAAATTGCAACCCACAATGCCTTTTTGCTCTGCAAAAAGGCAAACCCAGAGTGACGCTGTCCTTTTTACAGTTTCAGCTCCAGGTCATTTCGGGGTTTTTGTACCAGGATGCACCTGCTCCCCGGGCGGTGATGGGGGACAGAGTTGGGGCTACACATTTTATTTATAAAATCCCCCCTACTGAGGGCAAACAGAAACCCCAAAAAAGATGCAGGGTGTGTTTCAAGAGGGGGCAGAGGAGAGACACAATCTTTTACTGCCCAGAAGGCCCTGGACAACCCGGCCTGTGTCTTGGGGACTGTTTCAAGATATATCACACTGTGCGTGATCTGTGATTTTTTTTCCTTTCTATTTTTTCTTACACTCTAGTTAGTTAGTTCAGTTTAGTTTTTTTTTTCTTTTACTGCACCAGACGTTTACATTTTATTCCTACATTTTTATGTTCTACAATTGGTGCTGTATTTTGCCAAAATCTTTGCACACCTATGCATGGGGGGCATGGGTGTACTCAGGAGACCTTGCAGAAAACAACCTGGAGAGTTTTCATATGCAGTAACAAACAACAGTGTCTCCTAAATCACAGTCCAAATCTAATGTGGGCGTAAAAATCTGAAAATTGAAAAATTACCGCCACACACCTTCTCAAATGTTTTGGGCTAAAACCGTTGCATCCATGGCATCAAAGCACTCCATATGCAATACCTTGGGGTGTCAACATAAGAAATATAAACAATTTTCTGGCAATAATTCAAACTGGGGTATGCGGTAGACCCAAAACCAAAGATAGGCCTAGTTGAAGAAATAATCTCAATTTCAACTCCAATGACAAAGTCATAAAAATTGTATTTGAACCTTCCCAAAATCCTGGCAAACCTATGCATGGTGGGCATGGGTTTACTCAGGAGACCTTGCAGAAAACAACCTGGAGAGTTTTCATGCAGTAACAAACAACAGTGTCTCCTAAATCACAGTCCAAATTTAATGTGGGTGTAAAAATCTGAAAATTGAAAAATTACCGCCACACACCTTCTCAAATGTTTTGGGCTAAAACCGTTGCATCCATGGCATCAAAGCACTCCATATGCAATACCTTGGGGTGTCAACATAACAAATATAAACAATTTTCTGGCAATAATTCAAACTGGGGTATGCGGTAGACCCAAAACCAAAGATAGGCCTAGCTGAAGAAATAATCTCAATTTCAACTCCAATGACAAAGTCATAAAAATTGTATTTGAACCTTCCCAAAATCCTGGCAAACCTATGCATGGGGGGCATGGGTGTACTCAGGAGACCTTGCAGAAAACAACCTGGAGAGTTTTCATGCAGTAACAAATCACAGTCCAAAACTGATGTGGGTGTGAAAATGAAAAATGACCACCAAACAGTATCCAATTTCTTTGGAGCAAACGGTTGCATCCATGGCATAAAAACACTCCATTTGGGAGGCGGAGCTAGCTGTGGAAGCGAGCAGCAGCATTTTGGAGGAGCTCTGGGTCTACCACGGATTTTATTGCTTTTTTCGCCGTTTGCACTGCCCTGTGAGCTTCCCGGTTGGCTAGAGGGATCCTGGAGAGTTGAGGTACCTGATTTAGCCCTGAGTTTCGTGCCCGGGGACAGATTGCTGCCGGCAGCGCGATTTGGGCCTAGTCACCGCGGCCATCTTGGAAGCCTACTCGAGGCGTATTGAGATTCCCTCACCGCCCTGCGACCTCGTGCCAGCCCAGCATCTCCGGAACCATGCCTACCGGTCGTTCCCAGCGACGGGCCCCCCGACAGAGGGACATTCGGGATGTTTTGCGAGGTGGGTCCGCTTTTACGGGACTGACTGCTTCTTCCTCCCTCCCCCCGGGCTATGGCCTCGGAGGCTGACAGCGACTATGAACCTCAGGGGGGTATTACTGGGATGCCCTGGCTTGCCCCGCAGTCACCGGCGTCTGACTCACCCCCTCTCGGCGGCTGCTAGGAAACGGGCACAGAAGAAGAGAAAATCAGCAATGCGGACATCGTCCGGGGCAACGCCGGACACCGAGGATATTTTTGATGGGGACCCGACTGAGATTCCCCTTACCTCCGCCAGTAATAGTGTGACCTCGGATCATCGGTCTGCAGTGGGGACGGGACTTCGACAGCAACAGGTGCAGGAGGAGGACGACCATCTCCCCTCCACGAAGGGGGATCTCCGCAGGATCTTGGAGGAGCTTCGGGTGATACGTGAGGTGTGGCAGCCTGAGGTGGCGGCGGTCCGCACGGAGATAGCGGCGATGCGTGCTCAGGTGAAGGTGGTACAGGAGACGACTTCTGCTGTGACAACGGAACAAACTCACCTGTCTGGTCAGGTTGCTGGTTTGCGATACCAAGTCGAACTTCTGACACGCTCTGTGGAGATGCTTGAAACGAGACACAGACGCCGAAACATCAGGGTCAGGGGTGTCCCGGACTCTATTACCTCCGACGCTCTGCCGTCCTACGTGACTCGTCTTGTGCTTCAGGTCACGGGGCTTCCCCCTGACACACCTGACATGCTTGGGTCGGTGTTTCGGGTCAGGAGACCTGCGACGAACCCACCTGGGGCTCCTCGAGACGTCGTAGTGGCCTTCCGTGAAGTGGCTTTCAAGGTCAAGGTTATGTCTGCTCCGGGCGCGAGGGATCCCGTACGCTTTGAGGGCTCCACTCTGGCCCTGTATCATGATCTCCCATTCCAGACCCTGATGGCTCGCAGGCGTTTTCGTGAAGTGACATCAGTTCTTCGCCGACAGGGTGTCCGATATCGCTGGGGTCTGGCAGGAGCTTTGGTGGTGACCCACGCAAATGTCCCCTATACCATCACGGATCCCGCGGTGGCTTGGATTGACCTTGCGGCTGCGGGCCTCTCACCAGATCCTCCGGACCCTCGACCGGATTGAAGGCTGGTTTCTATGCCCTCTACCTCTCCAGGTCTGAGCTTTACTGAATTACCCCCCCCTCCCCTGCATTTCTCTTATATGCTTACGTGTCCCTGGTCTCTAGCTTGGCCTAGTGCCTGGACTTTCAGGACGGTTCGTAATTTGTTTTGATCAGTCCCAGCCTGCATTGCATAGGGCTTTTGCTTTTTTGCCTGCACATGGTACTTTCTGCCTTTTTACTTATTTTTACCGCCCTGTCCTTCTTTGCGACGCATGTTTTTTGACCAGCTGACCGTAGTTACCTTGGCCGGCCTTAAGTGGCTGCATTTATATATGTTTGATTTCCCACCTTGATGAGACCCCCCGTCTAGGGGATGTTTTCTGCTAACATATTGCTATCCTTAGATTTTTTCGATTCGCTGTTTTTACGATGACACTTTTTTGGCCATGTGTGGTTTCCGTTGCTTGTTATGTCTTCTTGTTTGGCCCTGCGAGGTCATCCATTATTTTACAGTATGATGTAATGCTGACTTATTTCAAAATAAAAAACTTTAAATTTAAAAAAAAAAAAAAACACTCCATTTACAATACTTTGGGGTGTTAGCTTACCAAATATATGCACGTTCATAAAATTGGGGTATGTAAAAAGGCCCCTAAAAAGAAGATAAGCAAAGAAGATACTGTATGTCAAATTAGAAAATTGACAAGCACATGTCAAAAGATTGGCATAGCACCCCAAAAACAACAGAACAAATCTATATATGGGTGGTATCACTTTACCCAAAAGATGTTGCTGAACATATTTTGGGGTGTTTTTTGGCAGTAACCCATAACTGGATTTGACATTCATGAATTCATGCCTAAAGTACAATGTGTGTGAAAAAATAACACAAAAAGTGACTACCTGAAAGTTTGACATAGAGCTAGTGCATGGAAAGTGTTAAAATACAACTCTTTGAAGCACCCTAGCATGTGCCCTTTCTAAAAATATATGGTTTGATGGGGGTAAATTACTTTGGCCGGCTTCAAAAATGTCCCAAATAGGACATGGGTGCATGATGACGAAATGTGAAAATTCCAAGTTGGAAAACTGAAATGCACACCCCCCAAATAAGGCCTATTAGCCCCCAAATGACCTGACATACCTATACATGGGTGGTATCAATTTACTCAGAAGATGTTTCTGAACATATTTTGGGGTGTTTTTTGACAGTAACACACTAACTGGATTTGACAATTCATGCCTAAAGTACAATGTGTGTGAAAAAATAACAAAAAGTGACTACCTGAAAGTTTGACAAAGAGCTAGTGCATGGAAAGTGTTAAAATACAACTCTTTGAAGCACCCTAGCATGTGCCCTTTCTAAAAATATATGGTTTGATGGGGGTGTAGCGCTCACTCCCGGAGGAGCCGCTGAAAATGAACCACGGGTCAGTCTCCCCGCACTAGGGAATAAATATACTCCAACACGCTGTAAGTTTTACAAGTTAAAAGGTTTACTAAAAGGTTTGCAGTTCTTGAGACACGGTATATGCAGGAAGATTTACAGTACTTTCGTAACACGATAAACGCGTAGCGATAAAAGAAACGAAAACACGAGGGCTTCGTATTTTCGGAAAAACCCCGACCGAGCAGAAAATTAAAAGATACGAAATTCGAGGAAAAACCCCGTAGCGGGACACAATAAAATACACAGTTCTCGTATCACGGTAAACGCGCAGCGGGAACAAAAAAAGGAAATTTTCAGTTCATGTAACTTTAACTTTGCCCCCTTGTATGGATTTGGAAAAGGAAACTGAGTCCTGCACAGGTTAAGTCCCAGAACGTGAAGTGGTGTATATTCGTGTGTGTAGGGTACCCGGGTACTTGTCAACTGGCCAGTGAGTTTACTTTAATAATGTCTTCGACTAGTCAGTTGGGGCCCTGTGGGTTTTAGAAGGAAAACAGCAGCGTACGCTCTTATTTACATACGGCCTTGGGGGCCTCTCACCCATCCAGCGCAAGCTTGAGGTTCCGCTGACCCAGGACGTCTCTCCGCTCGATATTGACTGGGGACGCCGACCACCGGATCTGTTGTCTGGCCTTCTATCTGTCAGCCGCGACTCAGCCAGCTTACCGCCTGCTCCCCGCTTCAATCGACCGCGGTACTCCTTACTCGAGGGGTCTTCTCTCCTCAGCACTGCACTCGGATAATATAGATGGTGATGTCTGTCTCCCGCAAGGCTGAGTGACCCAATCCTAAGGCCCGATCCACTCTGTCTGCGCTCCGGCCTATCTTTTGGTCTCTCCTTCTTGTGTGTGCATCCACTCTCCTCTGCTCCCTGGCGCGCTCTGCCTGTTCTCCACGAGGTGCAGGATGTACAGCGTCTCCACAAACCCACCCACTTCCTGTTTCTTCGCAAAGCATGCCGGGACATGTAGTTCGAGTGTCCAGAGTCTTTAATCGTGATTGTCTCCATCTTGTGGCTAAAAATGGGTACTGCCACAGTAAACTTTAACACATCGCTACACTCTCCCCTCCTAGAACTCTTGGGTCTCTCCAAGGAGGTACAACAGTTACATTATCCTTTTACAATATGCACACAGTTTATACAGCATATACAGGTTCAGCAGCATACATGCAGTGGGTTAGAAACACTTTCTCAAGCTGACTCATGTTCTGGGCTACCTCAGCTAACATAGCAGACACTTCGGGCAATCTCTGCACAGTGGTGATGGCCTCTTCAGTGCTATGTCCTGGTGAGTCATAGGTAAGTCGCTGGGGCGGTCGAATAGAGCGTTTCTTTTCAGACTCCTTCCGTTCCTCTTCAGGTGGAAGTACTATAGGTATAGGCTCAGTCCTTATGTCGGCCACTGGAGCAGACACTTCCTCCGAGTACGATCCCTCCAGGGAAGGCATAGAACTATAATCGTAAGGCTCGTCTTCAGGAGCTACAGGGTCTCTAACAGTATCCGGGACCCTTAACGGAAGTTCAAGGGTTTCAGGGAGTTCCATATTTTCGGGGAATTCCCACTGAAATTCAGGAGCTTCAGCCCTCAAGTTACTTTCCCACTGACAAGAACTGGGACGACCTCTTCAGGTTCTGGTGAGCGTATCCAATCTAAACAGAAACTCTCTTCGTCGCTGTCTCTTTCGCTCTCTCCAACAACCCGAGTCTGTTGAGACCGAGTGACAGGAGGAACACGTGGAGCATGCGGATTCGCCGGAGGAAGTTCGTTTTCCACTGGTATCCTCACAGCCTCTCTCAAAGGTAACAAGTGATTTCGGTGCCAATTCTTGAGGGGACCAGCCTTTCCATCAGGGCGAATCTGATACACCGGCAGACCTGGCAGTTGTTTGCAAACAATGTAAACCTGAGAACTCCATCTATCCGCCAGCTTGTGTCTCGCAGCAGCACCCAATTCTTCAACAGAACCCTATCACCGGGTTGTAGATCCTGTATTCGAACCTTCAAATCATAGTTCTTCTCGTTCCTCTGCTCCCTGTTACCGGAAGTCAAACGGGCCTGTTCAAACGCAGAAGCCAGATTCTTCCGAAGTCTATCCACGTAGTTTCTATGAGAAGCTACCGACGTCTGGTCTAGAGATAACCCAAATGCCAAATCAACCGGCAGTCGAGCTTCTCTTCCGAACATAAGACGGTACGGTGAATATCCAGTTGCATCACTCTCCGTACTGTTATATGCATGCACCAGAGTAGCTATATGACGACTCCAACTCTGCTTCTCTACATTAGACAAGGTCCCCAGCATGTTTAGCAGCGTGCGATTAAACCTTTCAGGCTGAGCATCACCCTGAGGGTGGTATGGCGTAGTTCGAGTCTTTTGAATTCCCAACAACTCCAGCAATTGCCCGACCAATCTACTTTCAAAGTCTCTTCCCTGATCAGAGTGTATTCTTCTTGGCAGGCCGTAATGAACAAAGAACTTTTCCATCAGCACTTTCGCCACTGTCGGAGCGCGTTGGTCTTTTGTAGAAAAAGCTTGGGCATAACGGGTGAAATGATCAGTCACTATCAGAATGTTCCCTTGCCCACTAGCATCCGGCTCTAAGCACAGGAAGTCAATGCACACCAAATCCAAGGGTCCCTGACTCTGTAGATGGCTCATTGGAGCAGCTCGGGTTGGTAGAGTTTTCCTCTGAATGCACCTCAGACAGGAATGGCAATAACTCTCAACTTCAGCCCTCATGCAAGGCCAACTTAAAAGTTCTCTCAGCACCCAAATGTCCATGCTCATCATGTAATGATCGCAACACACTCTCCCTGTGTTTAGTGGGGAGAAATAACTGTTGAATCTCTTCGGAATTGGTCGAGGGGCCCCTTCGGTAGACCACCCCATCCAACATCTTCAACCGCTCCCACTCTTTGTAAACCAATCTGGCCCCATCCGGGAATTGGTTAACAGAATCTCTCGCTGGTTTGCAGTCAGGGCCTTTATGGTCAATGCAATCAAAGGGTCTCTAGCTTGATCCGCTTTCAGGTCCTGCTTGGAAAAGGTAGGCAGATTTTCATCCCTCAATTGTGAAGGGTTACAGTAGAACTCAGGAACAGCCGCGCGCCATGACTCCTATGGCCTCCGCTTCAACTCCTCCCTTGACCCGGCGTTCTGTCCCTTGACACAAAGCTTGCACCCCGTCTGGAGTCACCTGAGTCCATTCTGTAGTGTAGGGTCTTCTTGATAAAGCATCAGCATCTCGATTGTTCACCCCAGGGCGATACTTCAGGCTGAACCGAAACCCTGACAGAGCGGCCAACCACCGATGTCCTGTTGCGTCCAGTTTCGCAGTAGTAAGGATATAGGTGAGAGGATTATTATCCGTCTTGATCACGAACTCAGCTCCATACAGATAGTCTTTCAACTTGTCCACCACTGCCCACTTCAAGGCTAGGAACTCCAGTTTGTGAGTAGGATAGTTCTTCTCAGAAGGCGCAAGGCTCCGGCTCACGTACGCCACAGGCCTCAGCAATCCATCATACTCCTGATATAGGACTCCTCCCAAACCTTCTCGGCTGGCATCCACATGTAGTTCATACGGCTTGTGAGGGTCTGCGTAGGCCAGAACAGGAGCTCGGGTTAGATTCTCTTTCAGCTTCACAAACGCACCTTCACATTGACTAGTCCATTCACCTTGTATGGACTCTTTAGCTTTCCTTGGTCCTGGAGCGGAGGGGTT